>ML685805.1:11264342-11283789 GCA_007922175.1 Pelusios castaneus | reverse complement strand
CCTTCTCTCCCGGCCCGGCCCCGCCCCGCCCTTCTCTCCCGCCCCGCCCCGGCCCCGCCCTTCTCTCCCGCCCCGCTCCGGCCCGGCCCGCCCTTCTCTCCCGCCCCGGCCCGGCCCGCCCTTCTCTCCCGCCCCGCCCCGGCCCGGCCCGCCCTTCTCTCCCGCCCCGCTCCGGCCCGGCCCGCCCTTCTCTCCCGCCCCGCTCCGCCCGCCCCGGCCCTTCTCTCCCGCCCACCCGGCGCCTGCGCGGCGCGGCCTATGCGCTCACTTCCGGCCCGGCCTGGCGCTGGCGAGAGGAGCCGGGAGCGGCCCGGGCCCAGGTGAGCGGAGCCGGGCGGGCCGGGACCCTGCGCTGCGCCGGGCCGTCTCCATGGGAACGAACGGCCCGACCGGGCCCCCGCTACGGGACGGAGCCGGGCCGGGGAACAGGAGCAACCGGTCCGCCCGACACCCCCGGGCCCCGACACTCCCGACATCCTCGGGCCCCGACATCCCCCCCCCGGTATCCCGACACTCCCGGTATCCCGACACACACCCCCGGGCCCCGACACTCCCGGTACCCCGACACCCCCCGGTATCCCTATCCCTATGGAGAAAGGAATCTCCGTTGATCCAGCTCCCCTGGTCCCCCTCCACCCCAAGAGCTGTAGGCCCAGCCCCGTGAAACAGCCGCATTGGTGCTCCCTCCCCTGCCTCAGCCCCTCTCCCTTCTAATCCAAAATACCCCTAGGAGGGCCTGAGTAGCCGGGGGACTGATGCCAGGCAGGTTTACTAGCTCTACAGGGGGCCCTCACCCATCTCACTGTGCCACTTCGGGCAAGGCCCGCCCCATTTCCAGTGCCTGGCCCCGTAGAGTTCGAAATGTCCCAGGCAGTTGTCACCCCCCAACCGTCTGGTGGGTGGTGCAGCCAGGAAGGAGATCCAGCTCCTCAACCTGACCTGTCCTGTGTTCATTTTCCTTGTGAGACTCAAGTATCCCCTGGGATGAAGACTCACCCCTCCTTCAGGGTGACCAGGCTTGCTGCTGATTTGTCCCGCCAGGCCTGGTGCGCATGCAGCATCTGGGTCGGGATAACTGGCCGTCAAGGAGGATGAGCTTTTTACCGTAGAGTTAGACCAGCGTAAGCCTTAGTGTGGATGCAGATACACTGGGGCAAAGATGCCTTTTCTGATTCCTTTTCCTGCCCGGGAATGGCTACGCTGGTGATAAGCACTTTTCGACTGGCTAACTACGGCGGTATTAGGGAGGTTGTGTAACTTCATCTGGACTGGGGCGGCACTGATTCCAGATGGCATTTTGCCCTCACGCATTGTACGGCCAACAGCGAGGCCCCCACCTGAAATCCTTCAGAGTCACTTCTTGAGGGGCGCTGCAGCTTCTGCGGGCAGAATGCAGCCTTCCCGGTCCCTGGGACGCTCTATGACCTCGCTAGACTTGGTGCTCTTTTGGAGCACGTTAAGCCCCAGTGTGGGGTGACTGAGTAGAGAAGCTGCTGGCAGTCTGGGGACACTGGCTTCCACACACACAGCTGTTTTACTTTCTCTTTCAGCATCCATCTAATATCTGCCAAGCTGCTGTGCTGGCTCAGGCAGGACTAGGGCGGTCTGATTAAGGAGGCAGCCATGACCAGGTGAGACACCCTCACACAGCAGAGACCATGTGGGTGAGGGCAGGGGGGAATAGAGGCCTTTTGGGGGGAGTGCTGTGGGGCTGGGCCCGGCATGAACAGTAATTGCTCAGCTCTTCTGGAGTTTGGGACGATGCTGCTGGTTTTGGGGGTTGGGAAGGTGCTGGCTGCTTGTGCCGGGGGTCTTTGCCGCAGGATTTTCTGCATTCCCTCTTCGAGGGTCAGTCCAGAGCTTTGTCACTTCTTGCTCTCAGCCCTGGGCTCTCATCAGGGTTTGTGTTTTGTTTTGTTTTCAGCTCCCCTGTCTCCAGGGTCGTTTACAATGGGAAGAGGAACAGCTGCCCTCGCTCCCCAAGCAACAGCAGTGAGATTTTCACCCCTGCTCACGAGGAGAATGTGCGCTTCATTTACGAAGGTGGGTGTGTGGGCCTCCCCTGGGCAGGACTGGGCTGATCTGTGTTCTACAGCTCCTCAGGCCATGGTTTCTCCTTGTTTAAATATTCTCTGGTCTCAGGCTCACTTCCTCTTCGGTGCCACTTGCTTTTCGGCCTTGGGATTCCACAAAGCTTCCTGCCATGGTACCTCATCATCAGAGCACCTGGCAAGGGGCGGTCGGAGAGCGGCGTAGCTGTGGGGGTTTGCTCACCCCATCACCTGTGCCTGAGCTGTTCTGTCTGCATTGATAGCCCAGGGCCCATGAGTTTCCATTCCCTGCTGGCTGGGCGAGGAGGGGGATGCAACTATTTCATATTCCTTGCAGTGAGCGGCTATGTTACTGTGCGCCTCTGCTACCCAGCAGTGTCTGGGGAAGGATTTCCCAGCAACATCCCTGGCCCAAGAGCAAGACCCTCAGACTGCATGAAGCCCCTCCTGCCCAGAGTGCTGTGAGTGCCCAGGAACAGATGGTCCCTCAGTCCTCGTCATCTTGGGGGTTTGTGGGACTGTTGCGGGGAGGAAAGGCTTAGGATCTGTCTCCGGCCCTGGCCATTTTTGGAGGATTTAGTCCTTCAATTCAAATGAAGCATTAGTCCCTGAGCGTCTCAAAGAAAGGCTTTGAATATAACTGTGCCACCCAGAGGGACCTGCTGGGGTGAGGCCGGAGTGGGGTGCAGTCCAGGCTGTGGGGAGGTGCCAGCCTGTAAGTGCACATGTGCCATTTAAAGCAGGAGCCTGAGTGCCGGAGCGTGGAACACTCAGCACCTAGACCAGAAAGGCGCCAAGTCCCCAGGTCTCTGGCAGGTGTCAGCCCTCCCCGTCCTCCTAGTGCAGCTTTCCTCCATTTTCACGTATGTGATCCCACTGTGAAGTTGGAGGGAGCCTCACTGGGTTGGGGAGCCGGGTGATGAGGAAATGGGGGTCAAGAAGCCAGGGCTGGACTGGGCTTGTCTGGTGGGGCTGGAAACTTGCCAGTGTTCCTAAAAGTAAGATGACAATTTCATAACACAGCCTGCAGTAACTTGGTACTGGGCCTCATGCTGAGGGTCAAAGAATTGTTACTTGAGGATCTATAAATTAGCAGTAGCCTAGGGTGTCAGTGATCGTGATCTGGTTACGTTTACCTTGTGCAAACAGAATATGGCACTGAACACTAATGTGTATAGGTGGAACTGTAAGGGGGTTCCTTTTTCAAAGCCACAAAAGCTGTTGCCACAATTGTCGGGGAACATACCTTTAAAATATGAAGTATTAGTGAAAGCTGGGACTTGTTCAAGGACATCCTACTGGTTGCCCCAAAAGCCCTGATTACACAGACATGAAAAAGGCTATGCTGAGCAAGAGCCAGTCTGGGGAAGAGGAGATGTGAAAGTGGCAATAAGTTATATAAAAAGGAATGTATAAAGGGTGGAAATAAATGGCAGTTTATATAAGTTAAAAGTTTAAATATGTGGGGGATTGGTAAGAGATGCCAAAGGAACCAGTGAAATACTGATGGGCAATGGAGTTAAAGATAAGGCATTTTTAAAAACAGAAGTGGTACTAGTGCATTGGGGGCCCTGGGCAGAAACATTTTTGGGGTCCACAACACATACTAAAAAAGTGAATGGGTTCCCCCCCCCATGCACTGCTCAGGGCCCTAAGCAATTGCCTATGCCTAACGTGGGTTCTGTTTAAAACATATTCTGAACAAGAGCGACCCCCAGCGAGTGATAAAATTGTAAATAGATCTGCAGAAATGTTCAATAGACATTTCTGTTCAGTATTTGGATGGAAGTAGGAAGATGTATAGGGTATTATAGTAAATATTAAAAAAAGCCCTTAAATCAATCAAACTACCAGAGAATCTCTTGGAATAGAAATGTCATTCTTGAATAATTTGAGTGTAGCAGTATGGACATACTATCATCCTGCTGACTAGTGTGGCGATGGAGATTAGAGAGGCTACAAAACCGGGAAACCCAGTAATAATGGCTGATTTCAGCTCTCCCAATATTGACTGGATACATGTCACCGCATGACAGGATGCAGAGATAAAGTCTCTAGACACCATTAATGACTGCTTTGTGGACCAGTCCTGGAACCTCCAAGAGGAGAATCAGTTCTTGATTTAGTCCTAAATGGTGCAGCGGGTCTTGTCCAAGATATGAATCTAGCTGGACTGCTGGGTAATAGTGGCCACAATGTGATTAAATGTAATGTCCTTGTAAGGGGGGAAACAATAAGAAACCCATCACAGTACCACTGAATTTCAAAAAGGAGACCTACCCAAGAGTGAAGAAGATAGTTAAAGAGATGTTAAAAGGAGCAGTCACAAAGGTGAAATGCCTGAACACTGTGGAGACTGTTTAAAAACACCATAATGGAGGCTTAAACAAAATGTATTCCCCAAATTAAAACGAACCAGTAAGAGGAGCAAAGACGTGCCACCATGGCTAAACAACAGAGTCAAGAGGAGGTTAGAGACAAAAAGGCACCCTTTAAAATTGGAAGTCAGATCCTAGTGAGAAAAGAGAAAGGAGCATACGCTCTGGTGAACCAAGTGTAAAAATATAAGTGAGCACAAAGAATTTAAAGAGTAAATATTTTTTTTTAAATATGTCAGTGGGGCAGTGACTGATTGAAGTGCTAAAGGAGCACACAAGGAAGAAGAGGCCATTAAAGAGAAAGTAAATCAATTCTTCGCACCTGCCTTCACTACATAGGCTGTGAGGGAGCTTCCCACACCTGAGCCATTCATTTTTTTTAGTTGACAAATCTGAGGAACAGGGGTGGCATTAGGGGTTGGTGTTCGTGAGGGCTATAGCCACGCAAAATTTGTCTTAGCCCCCCTGTAGCTGCTGCCCAACTCTGAAGGAAGAGCAGAGTGAGTGACAGCTGCTGGCTGAGCACCCAGCTCTGAAGGTGTCCTTGTTTGCTGGGGGACACCACCCAGGACAGGTGGAGGATCCAGGGCTCCCCACAGTGGCCTGGACTAACCCACTCCACCCTGGGCTTCGCCTCAAACTTTTGGATGCAAGTTACTGGTCCTGCTGATTTAAAAATGTCAAACTTCAGTAGCTTCTGTTTAACATCCACCTGAAATACAGTGGGAATAGAAAGTATTTCATCATCATTCCTCATGTAATATGACTGCATCATTTGGCTTTTTCTCAACCAAAGCATTTATTAAACACTTCTGTTGATTGACCATTTTCCCATTTTCATTGAGTAACAGATTAGTTCTATTGCTGGGTTCAGTGGAATGCCCTGTGACACACAGGAGCTCCGAGGAGATGATCTAATGGTCTAGGAAGTCTTCTAGTCTAGTGTGCGCAGTGGAATGCGGTTCTTGAGGGCTGGGATGAGAGTGGGAGAGCTGCTGGAGGGAACCCTACGCGTGTCCTGCAGCACCCTTTCCCTCTCTCACTGTGGTGTTCCCCAGCCTGGCAGTGTGTGGAGCGAGACCTTCGCAACCCGATGGGCAGTGAGAGGAGCCTGGTGGAAGAGTATGTGGAGAAGATGCCAAACCCCAGCCTGAAGGGTGAGTTTGCCTGTGCTGTCTGTGGCCCATCCAAGCGAACACGTGTCAGCACTGCTGAGGCAAGTGGAGCAGAGCAGTGGCTTCTCAGAGGGGAGGAGGCCCTTTGGGACACCAGTGACTCATCCTAGGTGAATGCACAGGTCTGATCGCTCCCTCCAGCTGCAGGAGCGTGACTGGGGTTATGTGACCAGACTGGGACCCTTCAAGTGGGACAAAGAGACTTTTTTGTAGGGAGCGACAGAGGAGACTTCGCTGGTTCTTGAGCGTGGTGTTGCGGGAGGCGGGTGCTGGCAGCACTGAGCACGTGAAGGGGTGATCATGTACTGAGTTGGGGGGGATATGGTGATGCTGGCAGTGCTGAGCCCAGCCCCTGTATTGAGCTCTCCTCCTTCCTCCTCACAGCATTTAAACCTGTTGACTTGAGTGATCTGAAGAGGAGAAACACACAGGACGCTAAGAAATCCTAAGGCAGGTTCTCCCTGCTGGTTGGCGGTGTCCTGAGGTCCTCAAGCAAACGTCATTTGAAGATTTTGTGTTGATTTCCTCCTCTGGTCTGTGTTCTGCCCGTGGAAGAGCTGGGTGGCTTTGGGGCTGGCTCTGAAGCTGCCCAAGTTTGAACTCCATTGAGGATGCCTAGAGCGTGTTGTCCTGGATTCCTGTCCCTTCCCTTTAGCCTTGCCTTGGGCTGCCTTTCTCTACTGTGTGCTGGGCCCAGAAAGCCAGTTGACTCTTCCTCTCCATTCTGCCCTCAGTGAGCCACGTGCTGCTCTCTTGGGTGCTGTGTAGGTGGTGTGGTGTCGGAGGGCAGATTTGAATGGCTGCATTGGGGCCAGGAGTAGCCATGCCTAGCTCTCCCTTCCCCCAGCTATCAAGGAGCAGCCCTTGCTGGGGACAGGCCGAAGGGAGAAGGTGAGGCACGTTCAGTGGCTGGAGTAGGAGTAGGAGCATGCAGTGTTGGTCCCAGCATTGTGCCCTATGCTAAAAGACGGGCAGGGAGCCAGACTCAATGCCAGAGGGTTTGGGGACCTTCCCCATAGCCTTGCTGGTGGGCAGGTTACCCTTCACCCTCCCCTGGCTTCTTGGGTGGGGAGGTTTCACTAGCAGCTGAGCCCCTAATGCTTGGTTGCTAATAGCTTCCTGGCTTGTGGGCCTCAGTATTGAGATGCTGACTGAGTCTGGGGCAGGTCCCACAGCACTGGGCAAAGAGCTGCTCCTTGCCCGGCCTTTCCCAGCTGAAACTCGGCATCTCAGCTCCAGAGTCCAAGCTGCGTTTCCAGCTGGAGCCCTGGACTCCCTGCCAGGAGCCCTGGCAGCTCCTTCCAGGCAGGAAGTTGGGGCAAGGTAGCACTTGCTGAGGGAGGTTTGGCTGTGGCCGAGGGAAGTTGTTTCCGTCCGTGTCGTTTCCTGGGCGACGTCGCCTTGCTTTAGTACTAGAGGGATTCTTCAGCCCTCCTGCCGCCTGCTTGTCCCCCTCCTTCAGGCTGTCTGGACCTTCGTTCCTGGAGAGGCTGGTTCAGGGGGTGGGCCTGGAGGGGAGGTAGTTACACCAGCCCAGCTCACTGCCTAAAGACATCCCTTTGCCAGGGTAGTTTCCAGGAGGCTGCAAGCTGCAGTACCATGGCTGAACACCCTCTCATCACCCCAGGGCTCTGGAAAGCACTTTGGGAGACGGCGCTCTTGGGCCGAGTACCCGACAAGGCGGGGGCGAATGGTTCTGCCATCACCGCACCTCCAGCCAGTAGAACTGCAGTCGCCAACACTGCGAGTGCATCCTGGCCCAGCTGTGCTGCAGGAGCAGCCCCCCAGCCCACCCCAGCTCGCAGAGAGGGGAGCTGTCAGGTGCTCTGCCCAGCCCAACCGGTAGCCGGCCTTGGCAGCAAGGCCCTTCAGGGAGGGTTTGTGGTCACTGTTACCTTCCCATTGTTGTTCAGTCAATGACTTCTGTTGTTCTCGCGCTGTCTGTCACTTGAGGAGTGTTGTAAATAAAAGCTGGTTAGTCCTTTTGAGCTTGTCTCTGGGCACATCTGTCCCTTGCTCTCAGGGCTGGTTCTGCTGAATACAGGACTCATTTGCCACCCATGCTCCCATTGGCCTGCTGTCCAGTGCATGTAGAGCTGGAGAATGACCGAGAGGCCATCCTGCCCAGAGGGAATGGCGGGGTGGACATTGCATTGCTCTGGGGAGACGGGCTGAGCTCTGCCATGGAAGCCCAGCTAAGGAAGAAAGTGAGCCCAGAAATCTGACAACTCTGCTGCAGCCATGCATGCACACTCCCTTGTTCCTCTGCAGAGGCGGCATCCATTTGCTCTAAGTCCTCAAGCTGTATCCGTGCCCAGTCATAGCTGGATGCAGCGCAGTCAGGCACACCTACACTTGTGCACTCAGATGCTTTTCCTGTGACTCTTCCTAGTCTCTGGTGTGGTGGGGGTTGTCTCTCCATTGCCTGGTAGAGCTGCAGTTCTGGAAGAAGAGTCGGGTCCCAGGTCTCCAGGATGGAAGCTGATGCAGCTCCAGCCACTTCAGTGTCTCTTGGCAGCTCTAGCCAGCCCAAATGCAGGGGTGAAAGCCAATGCAAAGGGAGGTCGTGGCCAGTTTTAATGCCCTCAGCCCTTCCCTTTGAAACATCAGCCCTAACTCCCTCCTATATCTCAACGTTTTGGGTAATGAAGCTGTGATTAGCACATACAGCCCCTCTGTCCTGCAGCATGTAGTGATCCACACTCCAGACTGTAGCTTTCGCACCATTCACAAAGAGCAGCTGTGGGCTGAGTGGTGGTGTAGTAATTAAGATGGAATAAATGGGCCCAAAAAGTCAAAGGTGTTAACAGGAACCTAAAGCTGTCCAAAATTAAACAGTGTAAACAAGATTCTCTTCCTCTCCAACCTCCTGGTTGAGGATATGGACCCAGGCAGGGGGAAACACATCCTGGAGATGAATTCATGGCTATGCAGATGGTGTCAATGGGAGGGCTTCACTTCCTGCACTATAGGATGCTGTTCCAGGAAGAAGGACTGCTGGAAAAAGATGGTACCTACCTCACCAAGAAGGAGAACAGCATCGTCCTGCACCAACTCATTAACCTAGTGAGAAGGGCTTTAAACTAGGTTCACAGTGGGAGGTGACAAAAGTTCACAGGTAAGCATAAAAAAAGTCAACCTTAATTGAGGACTAGATATTGGGGGGAGTGGGTGGGAAGGAGCACAGACAATTCTAATCGGGTCATAGGATTATCAAGAGGAAAATCAGTTGGAGGGGATCCGCTCAACCTCTTTGATGTCTATGCACAAATGCAAGGAGTATGAGAAATAATTAGGAAGAACTGAAAGTATTGGTACATGAGCTAAATTGTGACAATTGGCATCACAGAGACTTGCTGGTGGGATAAATCTCCTGACTGGAACATTGGTGGAGAGGGATACAGCTTGTTCAGGAAGGACAGAAAGAGAGGAGGTGCTGTTCTAGACATCAAGAACATAACAGTTCTGAGGCCCAGATGAAGGTGAGAGGTCAACTGAAAATCTTTCAGTAAAGATATAAAAGAGGAACAATAGGGGTGATGGAATGGTAGGGGTCTACAACAGCACACCACATCAGGACGAGGAGCTAGATGAGGCATTTCTAGAACAAACAGAACTCTCCACAGCACAAGCCCTGTTAGTAATTGGGGACTTTAACTAAGTATTACGTCAAACCACAAACTTTCCAATAAATTCTTGCAATGTGCTGGGGACAATGTTTTGTTTCATAAAGTGGAGGAGATAACCAGCTGTTTTAGACTTGACTCTGAGGACCAACAGAGAGGAAGTAGTTGTGATTCCAAGGCGGAAGGCATTTGGGGGGAATATGATCATTAAGTAATAGTAAGGAAAGGAAGAAGTGAGAGCAGCAGAAAAAGAACAATGAACTTTTAAAAAGCAGATTTTAGCAAACTCAGACAACTAGTAGGTAAAGTCCCCTGGGAAGAAATTCCAAGTGGTAGAATTGTTCAGGAGAGTTGGCAGTTTCTCAGGGAACGAATATTAAAAGCACAACTCCAGACGTTCCCGGGGCAGAGGAAAGACTGGAAGAACAGCAAAGGGCCAATACAGCTTCATCAGGAGTTCTTTAATTACCTGAAAATCTAAGACAAATCCTACAGAGAGTGGAGACATGGACAGATTGCAAAGGAGAAATACAGAAGAGTTGTACAAGCATGTAGGGACAACATCAGAAAGGTTGAGGTGCAAAATGAGTTGCTCCTAGCAAGAAAGTAAAAGGCAAAAAGAAGATGCTCTTTCTTTACTTAGTGAGGAAGGAGAGACGGTAATCAAGAAGGTGGAGCTGCTTAATGCCTATTTGCCTTTGGTCTTTGCTGGAAAGGTTAATGATGACCACATACTCTACACAGTTCATGTTAACAAGAAGGGGAAAGGAATGCAAGCCAAAACAGGAAAAGAACAGGGTTATAAGTATTCAGATAAGTTAGATGCATTCAAGTAGGTAGGGCCTAATTAAATTCATCCTAGGTACTTAAGGAACTAGCTGAAGTACCTTGGAATTGCTAGAAATTCTTTCTGGGAACTCATGAGGGACAGGTGATGACCCAGGGGACTGGAGAAGGGCAGACATAGTGTGTGTCTTTAACAAAGAGAAGCCAGGAATTATAGATCAGACAGCCTAACTTCAATAGCTGGGAAGATACTGGAACAAATTATTAAACCGTTAGTTTGTAGCTCCTAGAGTATAATGGGGTTATAAGGAATAGCCGGCATGGTTCTGTCAACCTAATTTCCTTCTTTGACCGGGTTACTTGCCTCAGGCATAGCAGGGATGCAGCAGACACGATAGATCTTGATTGTAGTCAGGCTTTAGACACAGTCCCACATGACCTTCTCATGAGCAAAGCAGGGAGATGTGGCCTAAATGAAATTACTATAAGGTGGGTGCAGAATAGAACTGGTTGAAAACCCGTAGTCTTTATCTGTGTTTACCATCAGTCTGGGCGGTGTATCTAGTGGGGTCCCACAGGGCTCAGTCCTGGGGCTGCCGTAACTCAATATTTTCAAATACGGAGTGAATAATAGAGTTTAGACTATGCTTGTCAAATCTGCAGATTACACCAAGATGGGAGTGGCTGGAACTTGCAAGAACTTTGGGGGAAGGCATTAGATTTCAAAATGAATTTGGCAAATTAGAGAATTGATCTGAAATCAACAAGATGAAATGAAATATGGACCAATGTAAACTATCACATTCAAGAAGGAAAATCAAATACACAGCTACAAAATGCAGAATAGCCAGCGAGGTGGTAGGACTGCTGAAAAGGATTGGAGGATTACAGAGGATCACAACTTTAATACAAGCTAGCAATGTGTTGCAGTTGCAAAAGCTGCTATTCTGTGCTGTATTAACAGCATTGTCCCAGGTGAAAGATGGGAAGTAATTGTCCCACTGGTGAGGCCCCAGTTGGAGTGCTGTGTTCAATTCTGAGCGCCATGCCTTAGGACAGATAAGACCAAACAGAGGAGCAACACAATGGCAAAATGTTTAGAAAATCTGACCTATGAGGACAGGTTAAAAAAAATGGGGCATGTTCAGTCTTGCAAAAGACGACTGATGTGAACCTGATAAGTCTCCAGCTATGTTAAGGGCTGTTATAAAGAGGACTGATCAGTTGTTCTCTACAGAAGGTGGCACAAGATGCAGCAAGGCAGATTTAGGTTAGATAGTAGGAAAAACCTTCTTGCTCTACATGTAGTTTAGTTCTGGAACAGGCTTCCAAGGAGATTGGGGGATCTCCATCACTGGAGTGTTTTAAGAACAGGTAGGGCAAACACCTGTCAACAATGGTCCAGGTTTGCTTGTCCTGCCTCAGTGCAGGGGGCTGGACTTGATGACCTCTTGAAGTCCCTTCCAGCTCAACCTTTCTGTGATGATATGTGGGGTTTGGTGTACAGAGACCTCAGCCTGCCTAGGACCATGGTGCAAATACCCATGAAAATCATTTTATGAAAGATATGGTGGGTGGGGGGGACCAGTGGAAGTATTTATTAAGGGAGGCTTTATTTTAATAATCCTTCGTTCTCTTTTTCTTTATACATGGAGAGCATGCATATAAGGAACCGTCTCCCCCCACCCCCCAACAGTGTTAGATGGTATTAAAACTGGGAATAGCTGTCTGTTTGAGGGAAAAGTGAGGTTAGCTGAGAAGGGCTGGAGTCTGCTGCTGCTCAAAGTTTGACCTCATTTCCTAGAAACCCCGAACAAGACAAACCTACACACAAGTGGAAAGAAAAGAGACCAGCGAAGGTAGAAAGTGGACTGTCTGTCTCTGGTGTTGACTCTCACTTGTAACCTCACTGCTGTAAAACCACAGGTCTGGCACATGCTTTTATCAGCCATTCTGAGGCCTGGCAAACGCAGGGTGTAGGTTTGCGTGTCCTAGCTTGCTGGTCACAGGCTCACAGCGACGCTGTAAAATGTGCTGTCTTGGCTGGCTAAGAGACGGCAAAAGGAGAGGAAATAAGGTGGGGGAAGGAAAAGGACTCGTGGCGGGGCGGATGGGGAAAACGTCTCACAGCCCAGGTGGTGCTGGGATTGAGTGGAGCCAGTGTCGGTGCTGATGGGATCTGGGTCCCACTCTTGGCCCCGTCTGGTCAGAACATCTCTCAGTAGTACGATGAAGACCAAGGGTCTTGGGCCGTGGCAGCCAGGATGATGAAAGTTGCTTCTTCCCTTTCTCTCATCTCTTAGCCAGCGGAGTTCACATGCCCACCTGTCAGTCAGCCAGCAGCATGGTCGCTTCTTCCCAAGGGCTCTTTGTGCGGAACCAAGAGTGAGGGATGGATGGATCCTCAACACTTTTGAGTCACTCCTTTCTGATATCACACGCTCTTGTTCCCCGGGCATGCTCTTAATGCAGTCCTTGAGTTGGATCAGGGCTTTTTCTTTGACCTAGTTCAGTCTATCGGTCTCCCTTTTTCATCTTTGGCCTTTGGTATTTGTTCTTCCAGGTGATTGTCACATCTTACAGACGGGGAGCTGTGTTAGTCTAATTCAGCAAAACACACAAGGAGTCCTGTGGCACTTTGAAAGACTAATGCATTTAAGCTCATGTGACATTTTAGGAACTTTCAAACACTTTTTATTGCTGAGCACAGTAGTCCCAATTAGAACACAGACCCCTGGGGCTCTTCCCCAGGAGTCTTAAAGTCCCTTTGTGTCTGAGCAGGTGGACAATACTAGGGTGTGCTGCCAAGTATGGGGGATGCTGCAGGAGTTGCTCTGCCTGGCACCTGGCCTTGGCTTTTCCCTGCCAAGGCTTAGCTCAGGGAGCGGCCCTTCAGAGCCACAGCAGCGGTGTCCAAGACAGCTGGCTGTATTTTAAAGAAACCCTGCTAAGGGCACAGGAAGATAACATTCCGATGTGCAGAAAGAACAGTAAATGTGGACGGTGCCCAGCGTGGCTTAGCAGGGACCTCTGCGGTGAGCTGAACCATAAAAGGGAAGCTTACAAGAAGTGGAAGCTTGGACAGATGACAAGGGAGGCATATAAAGATATTGCTGGGACTGCAGGGATAAAATCAGAAAGGCCAAAGGGCAATTGGAGTTGCAGCCAGCAAGAGATGTGAAGGATAACAGAAAGGGGTTCTACCAGTATGTCAGTAACAAGAAAAGGATCAGAGGTGGTGTAGGTCCCTTACTGAATGGGGCAGGAATCATCATGGTGGATGATGCGGAAAAGGCTGACGTGCTCAATGCTTTTTTTTACCTCAGTCTTCACAGGGAGCACCAGCTCCCAGGCTACTACACGGGGTAACGCAGAATGGAGAGAAGGAGAGCGGCCCTGGGTGATGGAAGGTCAGGTTAGGGACTACTTAGAGAGTTGGATATGCACAAGTCTATGGGGCCGGATGAACTGCATTTGAGGGAGTTGGCCAATGTGATGGCAGAGCTGCTGGCCATTATCTTTGAAAACTCGTGGCGAATGGGGGAGGTCTGAGATGACTGGAAAAAGGCAAATATAGTACCTATCTTCAAGAAAGGGGAAAAGGAGGATCTGGGGAACTACAGACCAATTGACCTCACCTCAATCCCTGGGAAAATCATGGAGCAGGTCCTCAAGGAATCCATCCTGAAACACTTGGAGGAAAAGAGAGTGATCAGGAACAGTCAGAGTGGATTCACCAAGGGCAAATCATGCCTGATCAACCTGATTACCTTCTATGATGAGATGACTAGATTTGTGGATGCGGGAAGAGCCGTTGACGTGATATACCTTGACTTTAGCTAGGCTTTTGATACGGTTTCCCACACCATTCTTGTCGGCAAGTTAAGGAAGTATGGGTTGGATGAGTGGACCGTAAGGTGGATAGAAACCTGGCTAGATCAACGGGCTCAGCGAGTAGGAATCAATGGCTCGATGTCTAGTTGGCAACCGGTAACGAGTGGAGTGCCCCAGGGGTCGGTCCTGGGGCCGGTTCTATTCAACATCTTCATTAATGATCTGGATGATGGGATAGACTGTGTGCTTAGTAAGTTCGCAGATGACACTACGCCGGGGGAACGGTAGACACATTGGAGGGCAGGGACAGGATCCAGGGAGACTTGGACAAATTGGAACACTGGGCCGAAAGAAATCTCATGAGGTTCAACAAGGACAAGTACAAAGTACTGCACTTAGGATGGAAAAATCCCCTTGACTGCTACAGGCTGGGGACGGATCGGCTAAGTAGCAGCGCTGTAGAAAAGGACCTGGGGGTTATGGTGGACGGGAAGATGAATATGAGCCAACAGTGTGCCCTTGTTGCCAAAAAGGCCAATGGCATATTAGGCTGCATCAGTAGGAGTATTGCCAGCAGATCGAGGGATGTGATAATTCCCCTCTATTCGACACTGGTCAGGCCGCATCTGGAATACTGTGTCCAGTTTTGGGCTCCCCACTACAGAAAGGATGTGGACAAATTAGAAAAAGTCCAGCGGAGGGCAACAAAAATGATTAGGGGGCTGGGGCACATGACTTATGAGGAGAGACTGAAGGAACTAGGCTTATTTAGTCTACAGAAGAGAAGACTGAGGGGAGATTTGATAGCAACCTTCAACTACTTGAAGGGTTGTTCCAAAGAGGAGGGAGCTAGGCTGTTCTCGAGGGTAACAGAGGACAGAACAAGGAGCAATGGTTTCCAATTACAGCTGGGGAGGTCAAGGTTGGATATTAGGAAAAACTTTCTCACTAGGAAGGTGGTGAAGCATTGGAATGGGTTACCTAGGGAGGTGGTGGAATCTCTGTATTTGGAAACATTTAAGGCCTGGTTAGACAAACCCTCTTGTTCCGTGAGCGCAGTTACTCTCTGGTGCTGTCACTGGTGATGCCTGCTTTTGGTGCAGCATTCGTGGAGCAAAGCCCCCCCTCCCGGGCTGGGCCGCGGCTACCACTGTGGAGCTCCCCAAGGAACCAAGCTGCTCCCCATTGCAGAGTGGCCACAGGAACAATTACAGAGTAGGGCTGGCTTTGTGGAGTGCTGGCCGTCCCAAAAGGGTTTGCACCTGTTACGTGTGGGGAGTACTTTTCCCAGCGTGGCAGCCCCGATGAGCAGCTGACCCCCCTTCCTAGTGGGGAGGCCACGTGGGCCTTCTCTAGAGTTCCACACGCTAACCTGGCCAGCGGCTGGGAAGTGCTTTGCCGCCCTCTGCACTGATGTGAGAACGGAGCCGTCCCCTCCATTGGGCCCCTTTGCTGCCCCATGCGTTGGGCACTGGACTCATTGCTTGTCTGGTGCGTGGTGTGAACACAGAAGGCAGGTGTGTCTCGGCTCCAGGTGTCCTTCCTGGGGATTGTGCAGTGGAGCTCAGCGTGTAGAGGACCTGTGAGTGGCCGTTCCTGGGTCTCCACACTGCTCTGTCAATGGCAGGACTCCCATTCGAGCTCTGGCTCCAAGGGAGGTTCTGCAGCACTGGCCGCTTCTTGCTGCCAATGTTTCCATTCAGCACGGCTCAGAAGAGAGGTTTTGGCCTGAAAATGTTTGTCCCCGGCCCAAGGGAAGGTCCAGCACATAGCCCAGGCTGGAACTGCAGGGCCGTGGCTGAATCATGAAAGCAAAGCCATGGGCTGTCTGTTCGCTCTGCCCCCACCCTCCCTGTTACAGATAAAACTGATGTTAGACTCACAACGCGGAGCCCAAAACGTGAGGCTTTATTCAGGCAGAACTAAACTGGTCCTATCTACATCTGTTACTATGGCAACCCAATAGACTACATCTACCTCCCCAAACCGAGCCCAGTCATGGCCCCGCTCCGGCCTCTTTCCAAAGACACCTTCCCCTGCCCTCACTCTGCACTGGCCTGAGACCCCAGCTGTCCCCCCCTCCCCCAGGTAAATTGGATCCTGCCTCAGCTCTGGGGACTAAGATGGACTCTTGACTCTTGACCAACAGCCTCTTGAAACCGCACTGTGCAAACATCACACTTCATGGCTTTGCCCAGCTCCAACCAGGGCCTACAGGGCTCCCTTCTGCATCTTCCCCCTTTGCATCCAGCCTTCCACCACCTCCTCCCTCCCACGGTTGCAAACCCATAGCCAGAGAGTTTATGCACAGCCCCAGCCACATGGCCGCCATTGAGTCACCTCACCCAGCCCAGCAGGAAGAGATGAGGCAACAGTTATGGGAACATTTGTCTCTTTCACACCCCTGGGCACAGGGGCTTTCCCCTTAGCACCTCCATAATGGCCTTGTCCCAGCCTTGCAAACCTGGCACTGAAGCAACATTACAATGGGTGCCTCCCTGAGTGCGGTCCCCTCCCCAAGGAGGGTGAAGAATGCGTCTGGCAGGTGTGCTGGAGTCCCACAGGAATGGTGCTCTGGAACCACTGGGGATGAAGCCAGACAGGACTTGAGTGGAGCAGGTCTCCCCTCAGAGCACCAGTGAATCTGGCCTTGGCGTGTTCAGCACCCCGTCCCTCTGTGAGCTCCTGGCAGTGAGTCCCCCTGGCTGGGATGCCTGAGGATCCCTTATGCGCTCCAGAAGCAATTCCCTCATGAACCAGCCCGCGGATCAGCAGGGTTTATTAGCTCTCAGGAACACATCACAGAGCAGACTTTGTTAGCAGAACCAGACAGTTACAGCAACAATCAGCTGAGGAAGTGCCAGAGTCCCATTCTTGGGGTCTGCTACCAGGATCCCCCACTGGGGACTGGCCCTTCCCACCATCAGTCTCAGACCCATGCCCTTACTTCTCCCGTCTTTTGTCTTTTTCCCAAGCAAAGTGGGCACCACTCCTTGTTTCTGCCTGGTGCAACCTGTCCCAGCCGTCTGGCTCAAGGGGCGAGGGGGCCTGACTGTTGTCTTGTGTAGGTCTGGCTTTTAGAGGACAGGTCACCTGCCCTCTAGTGGTGTCTGCAGTGGTCACTCACCCCTGGCCCCATCACATGAGAAACACAGAGGGGAAACTGAGGCAGTGCCCAGTATTCCAAGAAACCAGTAAGAAAATCGTTCATTCCTGTCCTAGGGTGCGGTCGGCCTGTATAGTGCTCAGTCCAGGTGACAGAAGGCCAGGAGAGGGGATGCACTTTCTGAGGCGCCAGGACTGGTTTATGGACCCCAGCAGACTCCTTAGGCACCCTGCGTTGATATTCTGCCACCCACCCCCACCGTGTAGCACCCTTGCTGCTCCAAGGGTGGGTGATGGGTAGGTGGTTCATTGGGATTGCTGGGGAGAGCCTGTGGCCACATTTCCCTCCCTGTTCTCACGCCTCCAGGGGCGCTGGGCCTGGCTTGGGTCACTCAGCTCCCTGTGGGGTGCCTGAAGCCTGTGCTGAGCATGGGTTGGGTGGGTCCATTGTGGGGGGCAGGCAGCACGTCCCTGTGCGCTCTCTTCTGGCTGGGGGATAGGCTCCAGTCCCTATACCATCTCCACAGCTGTCCAGGGTGCCCTGAGCTCAGCCATTCGCTGCTCTGACACATGGCTGGCACTGCGCTTCCTGGGAGCACGTTAATCTGCTCTGTAGCCAGGCCTACAAGGAAAGCATTTCCCCATGGCGGATTCTGCTCCCATAGGGTTAGCCCCATTGGTTCCAGCAGGGGAAACTGCAGCCGGCAGCCCAGCCTGGGAGCTAAAATAACCCTGTGACCTCCAGCACCGAGCAAAGGGCCAAGATCCTACAGCACAGCTGTGCTGTGGGTGTGCTGCACACGCACCAGGCGGGACGGGAGGCCTGGCTCTGAGCCAAGGCTCAGCCACCATGACCGCTACAGCTCCTGAGCCCTCAGGAGCCTTCTCCCGGCAGGCTCTGGAGAAGGATAAGGATTGCTAGTGCTTTCTGGATGCTGCAGAGGTGCCGGCTCTATACCACAGTGAAGCAGAGCCCTTCTCAGCAAGGCGCACATTAGCCCCAGCATAGAGGGGCGAGGTTCCAGCTCAGCCCCCCCCCCCCCCCCCCACGCCACCAGGAATGCTGGCCCGGCCCCTGCTCTGGGACGCTCAGTGCCCCGGCAATGTGCCCCTTGGGAGTGGCCAATGGCGCTCCCCGATGCTTTGCGGGCACCCCAGATAAATCGGCCCCACCCCAGCCAGCAAGGTGAACAGCTGCAGCCCAGCTGGGTGGGCTGAGGAATGGGCCCCGCTGGCAAGGTGCACCAGGAGCCGGGTTCTATGCGGGCTCACGGCTGCTCTTTGACCCTGCCGCGAAGTAAGTGGCTCTGTACCGCAGCCCCCCACGAGCCCAGGATGCGGTGCTTGCTGGGCTGACTCCGGAGCAGCGGTGACCACACCCTGCAGGGGCTGCTCAGGTCATGGAGCCGGCCCAGGCCCCAGCTGCGTGGGCCTGTGACCTCCTGCACCACGAGTCTGCGCAGCAGGGCGCTCGCTCTGCATCCCTGGCGAACGGCCCCATCACTGCCCCACGTCCAGGGCCTGCCTGGCCAAACACAGGGGATGTGCGAGGTCCTGCCCGGCTGCCGCTCTGCCTCTGAGCTGGCCCTGGACCTTGCTCTGGTCCCGCTGGCAGGACAGCCCCTCTGCTGCCCTCTCGTGTCCCGGGCGTGGGGCGTGCGCTGCTCTCCTTGGCCCAGACGTGCCCCGGCTGGTGAACGGGGCTGGCACTCCGGGGGGGGCGCCCCCCCCCCCCTTCCATGGCAACATAGGTAGTCACACTCAGCCTGGTGCTTTACAGGGGCTTTATTTACTTTCCAGGAACGCGTCTCCTGCACCAGCAATTTGCTCAATTAGCCTCGTTAGCTCGTCATGCGGCCCCGTGATGTCAGCAGCTGCCAGGGCGCCAGCCTCCACCTGTCCACATGCAGCACTCGGCCTCGGCCCAGAGCCCTGCCACCCCTGTGCCAGGCGTCCCCACTGCTGCAGCCGGGGCGGAGCGAGCCGTTCGCGCTGGGCTGCCTGACAGACAGACACCATCTAAGTGCCCCATGGTGCCCCCGGCTCCTGGCCTAGGAGGGCGGCTGTGCCCAGGGCCAGAAGCTGCTCAGCCTTGGCACAGCCCTGCCCTGACCCAGGCAGCTGCAGGCCGGGCCAAGCGCTGCTCTGTGCCTGCCTTGGCCCTGCTTAGCTGGGGCAGCTGGCGCGTAAACAACGGAAAATTGCTGCGTGCTCAGCACAGCCATTACCCAAATGAGCCGCAAGCAGCGCGTGGGGCCGGGGACGCTGAGAGCAGCGAGGCCAGGGGCTTTGCGTCTGCACTAACGGGGGCTGGCCCGGCGGAGCTACTGGCTGGGAGAAACCCCTCGCCTCCCCTGGGACTCAGTGTTGTCCCAGGAGAGCTGCTGGTACTGCCCCTCCTGCCCAGGTGTGCGCCCAGGCGTGTGCCCAGGCGTGTACCCAGGCGGGTGCCCAGGTGTGTGCTCAGGAGGGTGCTCTGGCGTGTGCCCAGG
>ML685805.1:11225206-11264332 GCA_007922175.1 Pelusios castaneus | reverse complement strand
GGGTGCCCAGGTGTGTGCTCAGGAGGGTGCTCTGGCGTGTGCCCAGGTGTGCGCTTAGGAGGGTGCTCTGGCATGGCCAGGAGGGGGCCCAGGCTGTCACTGCCTGAGGCATGCTCCTGTGCCATTAAATGATGGCCGCATCCTGGCCCAGTGCTGGCAAGGCCTGGGCCGGGGTCACGCGCCCTGTCCCGTCCGCCTTGATTAATTCATGTTTGTAAAATGCTTTGTGCTCACAGGTGAGCACTGGGAGAGCAAGCGCCCGGTCCATGGCCCCACAGGGCGAAAGCATTCGCTTGTTCCCTGCCCCGGGCACAGGCTGGGGACAGTGAGGCTGTGATGTGGTGGTTGAGGTGCTGGTGACGAGGTAAACAGCACATCTGGCCTAATGGCCCCTGCACTGAGCAGTGTCATGCGGGTGGCTGGTTCCCATGTGCTAAGCCAGAGCTGTCCCAGCCAGCTGCAGGGGCAGGCTTAGCGGTGCACCTGAGGGCCAAGGCTGCTGTATCTTGGGCCAGGAGGGGCACCCAGCGGTGCTGGGCTGGGACGGAGGCATGCTGGGAGCACCTTCCGTAGCCCCCTGGTGCCAGGCTCACTGGAGAGGCGGCACTGAAGGGAAATGGATGGGCTTCGTAGTCGTTCAAACCAGTAAATCCAGGTCCACCCTGCACAGGAGATTAAGGCCACTCTGAGGCAGGGAATGATCCTTAAATGCAGCAGGAATTTCCCCAAGCCACGGCTGAGAGCATGCGCACGGGCCCTGAGCTCCCAAGCCTGGACTGCAATCAGTAACCCTGGGCAGTGCCCCCCCCCTTTTCCCCTGCACCCCACAACCTCCAGGCCTGGCTTATAGCCCTGGGCAACCTCCCTTGCTGCCAGACGCTCGTGTACAGAGCTGGGAACATTCCCTGAGCCAGGGAGAGCTCAACCCAGAACCCAGGCATCCTGACACCGTCACCTGGCCGGGAGTGTGCCAGACAACGCCGCCTGCCTGTGCACGTGGGGACTGGGCTAATCCCTCGCACAAGGAGACTGTTCTGTCCCAAAGCTTATTGCTCACATGAGGTACAAAAGCACCTTAGGAGTGATTGGGGGGTTGGTGCTGGGAGGAGCCGAGCATGGCTCTGATGGCTGAGAGGGGCAGCCTGCCGCTGAGCCGTTGCTGACGCGGCGTGACGCCATGCACCAGTGGCTGGTTTTTAGGGCCTGGCCAAAGCCAACCAGGGGGCAAGACTGCAGGGGGGGAGGGCGGTGTCACTGCTTGGGCTGCCAGCTGGCCCGTACCAGTGGCCTCGGCAGCCTGGGGGGGGCGGGGCTGCTGCAGGGTTTCTGGTGGGCACCCTGCAGATGCACTAGCTCCTGCTTCGCGCCAGGGACAGTGGGCGGCTCTGCAGTTGCTGGCCTAGCCCCTCGCTACCCCACCTGTGCTCACGGGCTCTGGGCCCCTCTGCTCAGCACCTAGGATGCCCTGCATGGTGCCCAGAGTAACGGCTTGTGGCCAGTGTTGTCCAAGGTGCGGCACAGCCCTCCCTGGGCTGGAAAAGGTTCTGTTTTCTCTCCCAAGGCAGGCGTGGAGGATCATGCTAGGCTGGAGTGGGGGGCGGAGAGCAGTGGAGGAGTGAGACAGAGCCAGGGAGCTGTGGTGGCCCTGCCCTGGGAGCCTGACATGCTCGGCTGGGGCCAGGTGTGCAGAGCACGGGGGACGCTGCCCCCCGCTCAGCTCACATTGCTTCTAGGAGAAGCAGGTGGAAAAGTTTGGTGAGGACCTGCCCTGCACCCTTGCTCAGAGCTGCAGCCCCTCAAACACTCCAGGGGCCTGCTCCTCGGCCCATGGTGGGACTCTAAGTCCTGTGGGCACAAGACACGGGGCAGCTGGGGCTCTAGCACACCCCCTGGTTTGAGACAGACCTCAGACTGGGGGGGGCTGGGGGCCTTCTCTCAGCCCTGGGGTGCCAGCTGCTCTGCAGCCTGTGAATTCACAAGTCACCCCTGGGCCGGCCCATGGGAGCACACAGGGTGGAGGTGCTGGGTGGAGCTGATTAACACCCTACTTGCCAGCCATGCGGGATTGCAGCCAAAACATGGAAAACGAGTAAAGGAGTGATAGTGCACAGCAACATCCATTGTTACTTTTCCAAGTGTTCCTGCGATCGTCTGCTCGGGGCTGAGAGTGGGAGCTTGGGGTTCACAGGGGCTGCCCCGGCTGCCAGTGCTGGGGGGGCTGGGCTGGGAATCCCACCACCAGGCCTGCTGGGGGCTGGGTTCCTGCTGTCAAAAGTGCTGTGGAAGCCTAAACTCTGTGGCCTGTGCAGTTCCTGCACACGTGGCCTCTTGCCCAGGGCATCGGGCTGCAGAAGAAAGGCCCACTGACGGTCTGCAGCAACGCTCCCTGTGGCTGCCAGGCGCTCGCCACCCGGGGTTTGGGAGGAGCTGCTCTTGGCCCACTTTTGGGCAAGCATTCCTCTCCCCCCCACTTTGGGCAAGTGTCCCCCCTATACCCCACCCACTTCTGCACGAGCACCCCAGGACAGCCTTGGTGCCCTCACTTCCCTATGGCCGCATTCTCAAGGGCATGCTGGGCCGGCCTCACCCTCCCTTCAGCTGTCAGTCAGGTGGCTTCAGCCCCTCGCCTTGAGACACACACAGGTTTACCGGTGCCCACGGCCCCACTGCACACGGACACAGACAGCGCTGCACGGTGCAGCCCAGGCTATTGACATAGTTACTGGAGGGAGAAGCTAACCTCAGAGCCGGGTAGGCAGCAGGAGCAAGCACAGGAGCAGGTGGAGCAGGAGGTAGACCCGCTCCACTCTGCTCCAGTGGACAGTGTCCCCATCCTGGCCCCAGAGACTGCCCCCAGGGCTTGGCTCGCACAGGGTGCCCTGCCCTGCACGTGGCGCACCTTGGGGTGCGGTCACACCCTTGTGCACACTGACACCCTCACGTGCACAGCCAGAGTTCACCCCCTGAAAGATGGACATGGGCAGCAAGACACACTTCATCCTCATGGCTCCAGAGTCAGAGCCTCGCATCCATCCCTGCCCCAAGGCCCGGCCCAGCCCACCCCAGGAAGGGGACAGGGAGGTGAGGGCTGAATGGCCAGGCTCTCACTTCATGTCCCTCCAAGCCCGACCTCTGAGCCCTTGGTCCCTCTCCCTGCCCCTGGGTGGGGCGTGCGCCCGAGGTCTTGGCTGCAGGCCAAGGTGGGGGAGGGGGGGTGTCTCAGAAGTTGCTCTCAGCCATTTCGGGGAACTCGGAGTGATGCCGCTCGCTCAGCGCAAGGGTCTCGCTGGTGCTGCAGCCCGTCCCCTCGAGGTAGTGGGTGCTGGTGTGCACTGTGGACTGGCTCCGCCCCAGCCCATTGCTGGCACTGCCCCCCAGCTTGTGCCGCTCCCAGGTACCGCTGCCCCCGCTGCGGGCATGGGGGGTCTGGCTGTATGTGTGCTTGTACTCCTCCTCCAGATCCTTTCCCAGCTTCCAGCGCTGCCACTTCTTCTGCAGCTCCGCCTGCACCTGTAGACAGCCCGGGCAAAGGGCAGGATCTGAGAGATAGCACAGGGCAACACCCCCTGCCCACTGGGCCTCCATCTGGGCTGCAGCAGGCAGGTACGGGCAGGGAACAGGCCCCCAGACTCCTGAGACTGGCTCAGCGTGCTCACACTCACCTCCTTGTTGACAAAGCAGTAGAGAATGGCCACCAGCATTCCCTAGGGCAGCAAGAAGAGACGGTGTGAGAGGGGCACGGCCCAGCAACCCTTGGTCCCCCCGGGCTATGTGCGCCCTGGAGATCGCAGTGAGCGATGCCCAGAGGCTGCACCGAGACGCCAGGCCGAGGGCTCACCTGGAAGGAGCTCAAGAAGAGATCAAAGAAGAGCTTGACGTAGCGCAGGGTGCCCTGAGCATGCTCATCGGTGACGAAGGCGAAGACCACCTCGTGGATGCCCAGCAGCGGGATCAGCGTCAGCGTGGATTTTGCCAGCCTGCCAGGCAGACTGACCAGTCAGATCTAGCCCCAGAGCCCTCCCATTACTCCTCCCCCCACCACTGCAGACACAGGGGCCACGGTTAGCCGGGCACCAAGCAGGCAGAGGTCCAATGGGCACAGAGCCACCTGGGCACACGCACACAGAGCATGATGCTCAGAGCACGTGGGGCTGGTGCCGCAGCCTCTCCGAGGTGTGAGCATAAGAGCTGTGCCAAGGCCCTGGGAGCTGGCACGCACCGGAACTTGTAGTCTGTGTAGCGCATCTGGTGGGCACGGAGCTTGGAGACCAAGATCTGGATGATGCGGATGAAAATGAAGAAATTGATCTGAAAGAGGGAGAATGAGGCTGAGAGGGAGACAGGAATGGGCTCCATGGACTGATGGGACCCGCCCCGCCAAGGGAGTCCTAGTGGGGCAGATGGGCCTGTAGGGCACAGATTTATCTTCAGAGTCTCTGTTAGTCAATATTGTGCATTTGGTTCTTTAATATCGTAACTAAAATAACCCTGTCGCTCTCTGTAATAGACATTATAACCAGTGTCCAACAAGCCTCCAGATCGTCAATTTGGAACTCCATCTTAAATAATAGATGTCATTCTGTATTCTTGGTGAAACTCGGTTTAGGTGTATGCTGTGTAATTTCATTAAAATGAGAGTGAAGGGTGTGTGTGATGGCATCAGTCGATGCTGGCCTGTCCTGATGAAATGCAAGTACCGCCTGAATGGCTGAAGAATGCAGACAAGTCCCTGAAGAGCAAAAAGGAGGATCCACCCAGAAAGAAAAAGAACAAAATACAACCAAGACAGGATGACCCGTGATAACACAGGAGCCCTGAGGCCGCCTGGCTGAGGAAGTCACACAGCAAGTGTAAAAGATGGGGAAGAACATGGAAACGTTGGGTCTTGCTCTACAGCTGTCCTCTCGGTGCATTGGACTCATGACCGACAGAGCCTGGCTCTCTCCTTGGGCCCAGCCTATCTGGCCACTAGGTGAGTGGCTCGAGCAATGCATTGGTAATTGTATCACAGCAGCTTGCAGACCTTCTAATGGGCGGGGGCTGACTGCTTTTTTCTATTCTAACTTTTACAATATATGTGGCTTATTGCCTTGTCCCCTTAATAAGACCCTGCTAGTCTTTTCTTGTATGTACAATAGGCCTCGCCCCCAGGAATGATACCTGGCCTAGCCCTGTCCCTGGGGTGTCTCTTCAGCTCCAGGCAGGATGAAAAGGACTCTGCCGAAAGTCAGGGCTCTGCTGAGGCAGTGGGGGCAGCCATGCAGGGTGTCACCAACTCTCACAATATTGGGGGATTTTAGTTAAAGCCCCAGCTCCTGCGGTACGTCTACACTGGAGCCTGAGGTCGACTTAAGGAAGGTACACCTTCAGGTGTCACCTACAGACTCCTGCGTCCACACTGGGCTTTTATTAAGTTGATGGAAGCGATTCCTTAAGTCGACTTAATAACACCACCTCTTACGGTCGACTTAACGCTTAAGTCGACCTAAGCCAGTGTAGACGGGGAAAGTCCTTAAGTCGACCTAATTGGCCTCCAGGCCCCTCCCAGCTACCCACAATGCACCACTCCTCCATCGACCTAGCACCTGCCCGTGTGGACACAGGCAGTCGACAGGAGTGTTCAGTGTGGACTCTCTAAGTCGACTTAACAGAGTCTCCAGTGTAGACGTACCCCTGGGAGTCCTATGATTGTGGGAGATTCACTCTCATTAAAAAGACAAGACCTCGTAGCTACGTAGAAAAGCTGGAAAATGTGCCTCAACTGCAACCCAACAGCTCTGAGAGCAGGAGGCAAAGGGAGAGCCAACATGGAGGAGCCATGAGCGGAGAGAGAGAGGGCAAGTGTCTGTGTCAGGGGTGGGCAGGACGGGGAGGCCTGGGATGCCCAGGAGGGCAGGGATGTGGAAGGAGCATGGGAGGGGAGGGTGTGCACGCCGAGGGGAGGCTTACCAGGATGGCCAGGAACACAGGGAAGCGGAGGATCCACCAGAAGCCCATGCTGTTGTTGGTACTCCAGCACCTGGGAAGTGAGAGCGCGGGGTCATGAGTGTCTGTCCCACGGGCCCGGGCAGGAAGCTCAGCCCAGCCTTTGCAGGGTGTGGGACAAAGCTCCTGAGAGGGGTTTAACTGACACCAGGTAACACATGGGGCGAGGATGTGTGAACCAGGGCAGGACACAGACCCGCCCCTCGTCCACCCAGGCCCAGCCACCACCCACTGTAAGAGCGCAGCTTGTGCACAGCCTCTGCAGGCACACGGGAACTGCAGCTGGATGTGCGCTTTTCTCCCCCAGAACAGACAGGCTGGGTCAGACTCAGTGGCCAACACCAAGAGTGGCCGGCACCCACTGATTCAGAGGGAGATGTGAGAACCTCATAGGAGACGCTGTGAGTTAATCTGCCCCCACGGTCAGTTTCAGCCCCACCTCTAGCTAGAGACCAGTTTAAGCCTGAAAGAGAGGGTTGGACTCCCTGCACGGCCCATGCTGTCCTCAGTCTGGATGTTTGGATCATCCTGCAACCCACATGAGAGTTAGACAGTGCTTGAGGAGTACGCAGATCCTGGTGTCAGCAGTACCTCGGCCACCTGCAAACTGCCCCCCATTCACAAACACACGCGTAGCCCACCCACACCCACACCTCGCACGTGCAGCCGGCCCACACCTCGCACGTGCAGCCGGCCCCGGTCCACACCTCGCACGTGCAGCCTGCTCATGCCTTGCACATGCAGTCTGCATGTGCTCCAGACCATGCATAAACACCTTGCACTCACATTTCACGCACCTATACCTTGTACGACCACACTTTGCACATGGACCTTGCACACCCACACAATCTTTGCATATGCACTGCATGTGCCCTCCTCTCGCACCCTGCACTGTGTCCATGTGCTTTGGGTGCCTGTACTCACTGAATGTTTTCATATGAAAATTTCACGGCCACCCAGGGGATGAGGAACAGGATGGGAGCCCCTAGGGGTGAAGAAGAGAGAGAAGCAGGTCAGCCACGCCAGTCTGCCAGAAAGCACAGCCACACGTGGTGACAGCTTCTCCAGGAGCCGCACCCACCCAGCGCCTGTCCTGCCAGCCACAGCACTCACCCGACCAGGATCACAATCCTGTGGCCTTTGCCCCGTGGCTGATGCCCCTGGTGCGGCAGCACTCACCCCAGCCAATGCCCAGGTAGAGGGTGAAGTAGCTTCTCTCAGAGAAGACGGCGTGCACCAGCAGGTTGTGCAGGTAGACGCCCTCCACCAGCAGCCAGCAGTAGTTGGCCACGATGCCGTATTGCATGAAGACGGTGGCCGCTCGACAGCCTGCGGCAGCCTGGAGGGAGGGGAAGGCTCAGTGCGGCATGGGGCCCAGAGAGTTCCTAGCCTAGCGAAGGGCACTGGCCGGGTCCCACGGGGGCTCACCTCATCACTGAGCCAGATGCCCACGTTGTAGTCGTCGATCTTCTCGTTGTAGCGGGTCTTGAGCAGGGTGTCGATCACCAGCACCGAGACACCCTTCAGGACGAAGGAGGCGAAGAGGTTCATGTGGATGTAATTCCGCATGCAGTGCAGCTTGCTGCCGAAAGAAGGAGCCCTCAGTCAGTGCCCAGGGGGGTCCGTGCCCCCAGCCCTGGCTCCCAGCCCCTCCCACAGTAGCCTGTCACCCTGGACCATCTTCTTCCCCCCCAGCCCCTACCTGAAGCCCAGCAGGATGGCCAGGGCAAGGAGCAGGGCGCCCAGGGACACCGAGTAGCCCACCGTGTACATGACCTTAAAGCTGCCGTAGGTTTTGGCGAATTTATCCTGGAAGGAGAGGGAAAGAGCGGCTGAGTGGGGCCAGGCCCATCCGTCCATCTGTGTCAGGCTCCCAAGGGCCAGGGGAGCCCAGGCTTGGTGGGAGACGCCTGGGTTGGCCAAGGAGCCAAATTCCCAGCTGCAGTGGGACCGTTATGGCGAGCTCGATTGCTGTGCTCCAGCAGCTGGATGGCTCAGTCCCAGTCCCAAGTCTGCCCCACACGAACCTGGGCTTCAAGGTCTTCCGTGTCCATCTCGCACTGTGTGCTGTCCCGCCAGGGCTGTCCGTTGGCACGTTTCACCCACTCCCCATCCAGCCCGCATTTCTTGAAGACGTATCTGTGCTTCACTGGGGGAGGAGCCAGGGACACAAGAACTGGCTGGTTAGAGACCCCCCCATGGCCCTTTGTGTTCTCCGTGCCAGCCCCCCATTCGGCCCAGGCCCACCCCCTGCTCTCCTGTTGCGCCCTGCTGACTAGACGCCCCCACTCCCCGTTTCCCAGCCCTGACAGGCCCCTCTTTGCTGCTCCCCAGCTGGGTCTTGCATCATCAGCTGCTGGCAGGGCTGCCCATGATGGGCCCATGACTGGCCTCCCACTCTCAGAGCCAACGGACCCTGCCATGCCCTGCCCTGATGCAGGGCCACAGTCCCCATTAGACAGACGGGGAAGGCAGAGAGTGTCCAGGCTCTTCTCCCCACACTCCATCCCCTTCCTCCCTAGTGCCAGTCTCCTGTGGATCCTGGCTGCGTGGGCCACAGAGCGTCTCCATGTCCCAGCCGGCTGCTCAGAGCTCCTGGAGCCCCAGGTAGCAGCCGCTCCAGCATCCTCCTCTTATGTGCAGTGTGCGCCCAGCAGCACAGAATGGAGCTGTTACCTTTCCTGTGCCAGGGCAGGAACCAGGGGCAGGAGACGTTGACAGTGGTGTTGGGCAGCGTGTCAGGCCAGCATGAGAACTTGTCAAAGGTGCGGTTACAGACCAGCTCTGCAGGGAGAAGAGAGGCCCTGAGCCAGGCAGGGGTCAGTGCCCCTGGCCCCCATCATGTGGCTCCCCCTGTAACGGGAGCCCCCCCGCCAAGCGGCTGCTGGGAGCAATGGAGGGGTTGGCAAGGGGCCACTGGGCAAAGAGTGGGTAGAATCGATATTTTTGTACTTCCAAAACTAGCTCTAAATGACAACCCCATGTGACCCTGGAATTGCATTCCCCTGCATGGCCCTGGAATTGGGCCCCTTTCTCCACCCGAAAGTGCTCTCCTCGCTACCCCATGTTCCAGGAATTGGCTCCCACAAGTGCCCCTGGAATTACCCCCCTCATTCCTCTGCATGCCCCTGGAATTGCCCTCCTCATCCACTCGTGTGCCTGGAATTGTCCCCCTTTGCCCCCCTGCCCCAAATTGTCCCCCTTGCTGCCCCACATGTGGCCCTGGCATTGCCCCCCCCAACCCCTCCTTGTGCAGGGTGCCTGTCTCCATGACATACGAGTTCTTGAGGTCTGTGCCGTGCCCAGCAAGGGCCTGGTGAAGAGGCAGGAAGCCCCCAGTTCTGTTCTCCTCCTGCCCCCCGGCCCCAGCCTAGTGCATCCCACCAGCACCCTCTGCAAGTCAGTGATCTGCCCCGTCTGAGCCCCCAAGGCTTACTGGAGAGCCCCCTGTATGGGCTCCCCACACACAGCCATGCCCAAGGCTCTCACCTGTGGGAGGGGGCTGCAGGCTCATGTTCTGGTGGCACTCCTCGCTGTAGGCTTTCCAGCTCTCAAAGAGGAAATCCATGATCTGGGCTGATGGGCCCTGCAGGGGTTACAGAGGAGGCCTATCAGCGGGTAGCCAGCAGCATGCACGGGGCAGAGAAGAGGGGGTAGGGACTCCAGGGATGAGGGATTCCCTGGCACTTCCTCAGCCTGCCCCTGAGCCACTCTGCCCCAGCCCCGAAAGAAGCTGCATCCCCCTAGGGTTGGGCCTGTGTGGGACACAGCCAGTCCAGTTAATGCTGGTCCAGCAGCAATCTGAGTCAAACAGGTGGGGCTCAGCCCAGCAGGAGAGGCCGTTGCGGTGCCTGGCGAGCCCTTACCTGGCAGTAGAAGAGCAGAGCCAGCAGGAGGCTGAGCAGGCGTGGCCGGGACATCCCTCTAGAGTGCTGCAAAACCACATTGGGAAGGGCCTGGAGCAACCCGCTCTGTGCACCTGGCCGGGCTCACAGGAAACCCTATGCGAGAGAAAAAGGCAGAGAGTGGGTGGGGAGGCTCTGCAGATGTGGGGGGCACTCTGCCAACAGTACAGCCCACATCTTGTGGTGCAGGCAGGGTGAGGTGAGGTGCCGTGCGGTGCAGACCACAAGCCATCCTCAGCCAGGATCCGGGCCTCCCTCGCCTGCAGGCTGGGCTACTGTGCTGCTCCCAGGTTAGGGGACCCTGCAGCACTGGCCAGGCCTGCCAAGCTCCCAACTGCTGCTGGGGCAAGTCAAGAGAGATCCAGAGACTTTAAGACCAAAAGAGACAAATGGATCATCCAGCCTGCCCTCCCTCATTTCACAGACCATGACATCTCACCAGCTACCCTGCACTGGGCCCAGAACTCGGGCTGAGCTGAAGCATCTTAAGTCACAGAAGCGCCGGGTTGGAAGGGACCTCGAGAGGCTATCAAGTTCAGTCTCCTGCGCCGAGGTGGGACCAGGCACACCCAGGCAGGGGTTTGTCCCACCTGTTCTCCAGTGACGGGGATTGCACAGCCTCCCCTGGAAGTCTCTTCCAGAGAATTAGAAAGCTTTTCCTGATAGCTAACCACCATTTCCCTTGCTACAGATTTAAGCCCATTACTTCTTGGCTTACCTTCAGTGGACACAGAGAACAAATTGATCATGGTCCTCTCTATCACGTATCTGGAGACCATTACCAGCTCCTCCTTGTCAGACTGAATATGTTCAGCACATGTTTATAACCTTCCCAGACAGGTCAGGTTTTTCTGATCTTTTGATCATGTTTGCTCCTTCCCTTTGGGTTCTCCCCAGCGTACCACAGCTTCCTCAAGGCAGTGTGGTGCCAAGAACTGGACACAGTGCTCCAGCTGAGGCCGGCCCAGTGTTCAGCAGGGCAGGACAGTTACCTCCCGTGTTTTACGTAGGACATTTCTATGAATGCACCCCAGAATGCTATTAACTTTTCCATAACTGCATCACATTGTTGACTCGCATTCAATTTGTGATCCACTACAGCCCCAGCTCCGTTTCAGCCACGCTATCATCTGACCGGCTATTCCCCATTTTGTTATTGCATATTTGTGATTGGCCCTTTGCACTTGTCTTTACTGAATTTCATTTTGTTGATTTCAGAACAATTCTCTAATTTGTCAAGGTTGTTTTGAATTCTAATCTTGCTCTACAAAATGTTTGCATCCCTTCCCATCACGGAATCTTCCTCACATTTTATACGCCTATTCTCCACTCCATTGTCCAAGTCATTAATGAAAGATTGAATAGACTGGAGCCAGGACTGGCCCTTCCAGGACTCCTGTAGGCCTGTCCTGCCAGAGTGACAGCAACTCACGGATAGCTACTCTTTGAATGTGGTCTTTCAAGTAGTTGTGCAGCCACCGGGCAGTGCTTTCATCTAGACCAGATTTCCCTGGTTTGCTTATGGGAATGTCATGTGGGACTGTGTCAAAACCCTTCCTAAAAATCAGGATATATCAAGTCTTCAGCTCCCACTATCCACTAGGCCAGTAATCCTACCCAAGAAGGATATTAGCTCCACAAATCCATGCCATCTCTTCCTTATATTATCATCCACTAGGTGCTTACACATTGTTTCATAATTTGTTCCAGTATTTTTCCAGGTATCGAAGTTAGGCTGTCTGGTCTATAATGCCCTAGGTCCTCTTTGGTCAAGACACAAACTACGTTTGCCCTTCTCTATTCCTCCATGAGTTCTTAAAGACAAATTCCAGAGGGGGAGCCGTGTTAGTCTATTGTAGAAAGACAACAGAGTCCTGTGGCACTTTTAAAGACTAACAGATTTATTTATCGCATGAGCTTTCGTGGGAGAAAATCCCACTTCGTCAGACGCTTTGAAGATGGGAAAGTTACAGAGTGGGAGGAAATTAAATGCAGGGGAGTGTATGACATAGCATCAGGTCAGGCTGTAACAGCAAATCAAAGTAGGTGTTAGGATTCAAAACACTGGGGAACAGCACATAGAGGAGGGGGAGGTCAATTCACTTGATGTAATGCGAGAAAAATCCATAGTCCCTGTTCAACCCCAAGGCAACTGAGTCAAATTTGCATATAAGTTCGAGCTCTGCAGACTCTCTTTGAAGCTGTGATTTGTTATTCATCTGTGTCAACACAGCTATTAACAAGTCGTCAAGGGAGTGAGCAGGGAGGTTGAAGTGTTCCCCTACAGGTTTTGCAGTATTGCAGTTTCTGATGTCAGATTTGTGTCCATTGATTCTTTGGCGCAGAGACTGTCCTGTCTGTCCAATATATAAGGCAGAGGGGCATTTCCGGCACATGATGGCATAAATCACATTGGTGGATGAGCAGGTGAACGAACCCTTGATGGAGTAGGTGGCATGATTAGGCCCTGTGATGGTGTCATCAGTGTAGATATGGAGGGCAAAGTTGGCAGCGTGGTCTGCTGCAGGGCTGTGTTCCTGCTTTAGTGTTTCTGCTCTGTGATCTGTAGTTGCTGGTAAGTATCCTTTTAAGATTAGGGGGCTGTCTGAAAGCAAGGAGAGGTCTGTCTCCCAAGGCTTGAGAGAGTGAGGGATCATCTTGTAAAATAGGCTGTAGATTTTTGATGATGTGTTGAAGAGGTCTGGCTTGGGGGTTGTAGGTGACGACCAGTGGCGTTCTGTTGTTGTTTTTCATGGGCTTCTCCTGCAGTAGTTGACTTCTGGGTACCCGTCTGGCTCTGTCAATTTGTTTCTTCACTTCTGTGGGTTTGTACTGTAGTTTTAAGAATGCCTGGTAGAGATCCTGAAGGTGTCTGTCTCTGTCTAAAGGGTCAGAGCAAATGCGGTTATATCTTAGGGCTTGACTGTACACAATGGATCGTGTGGTATGTCGAGGATGGAAGCTCGAGGGATGTAGGTAACTATACCGATCAGTAGGTTTGCGGTATAGGGAGGTCTTTATGTGCCCATCGCTAATTTGCACTGTAGTGTCCAGAAAGTGGATCTCTTGTGTGGAGTGTTCCAGGCTAAGTTTGATTGTGTTGTGGAAATTGTTGAAATCTCTGTGGAATTCTTCAAGGGCATCTTTACCATGGGTCCAGATGATGAAGACGCTGGACCCTCAATCTTTTTTTTTTGATAAATGGAACAGATTAAGTGCTTAAATAGCATTTTCTCCAGCCACGGGGTCACATCTGTGGCTCTTTTCTGCACCACCCCTAAGCTGTCAATGTTCTTTTTATGCCAGCGCCAGAAGCAGTGTCCTAGACAGGGCTCACCACGGCTGTACACCCCGCAGTTTGCATTATCCCTGTCTGCCACAGTATCGCTCTGGAAGCATAGTTGGTTGCTGTTCGTTATGGCCCCTGAATCCTTCTCAGAGCCAGTGCGTCTCTTCCAGAGTCCAGCCCCATGGGCTGCAGGTGTGGACTTCACTCCTTGTGCCGAGATGGCTGACCTGGCCTTTGGCTGCATTGTTTGACTAGCCCCTGCAGATCGATCCAGACAGCTCCACGGGACACCCTGGCCTCACTGCTATTGACCAGCCGCCAACCTGCACAGCAGCAGCAGAGTCGAGCGAGTGAGTTCACCTTTACTCCCAGCTCAAGGATGGGAACAGTGGAGAGTGCTGGGCCCATCCTCAGCCTCGCAGAGCCCCGCCAGAGTCAGCCTCAGACGGCAGGCCAGCTCCACGAGTGTGGCCACCCCAGGACTGCACGGGCAGCAGCGGCTGGGCTGGAACCTTGTCTGGGGATGCTGAGAGCCACACACTCTATGGCACGGCAGGGCCCTGCAGCTCCCCACTGCCCTGGGCGCGGAGTCGCCCTCTCATCCTGTTCTCCTCTTGGTAAAGATTTACCAGGGCAAGGATTGAGCAGGGAGCACCCAGCTTGTTTACAGCTCCCAGGGAAACAGAGAGCTGCTACCCCCCTGGCTGCTGTTAATGATTCACAGCTGGGATCCCCTTGCTCCGGGTGAATCCACAGAAGGATGGTGACTCCTCCCCGCACCTGGGTAACTGAGCTGTGCCATGCTCCCACATGCCAATGAGCACCAGCTCTGTCCCTGTCAGCCCCACAATAGCCCTGCACCTGCCCTGGCTACGAGGGACTGACACAGACCCAGATTCAGGAGTTAATTCCCTCCATCCTGCCCTAAGCTGGGTTCCTGAGCGGGATTACTGCTCCCCTGACAAATGGGCCCTTCCCACTGCACCAACCTGAGCACAGCATGAGGCCTGAACAGAGGTCATGCTGCCAACACAGCCTGGAGTCCCGCGGCTCTGGGCGATCCAGCTGGAGCCAGCAGCTCTCCTGTCCCTCCCACAACCCACACCAGAAATGGCATCGTGGCCAAACCTGAGAAGCTCTGGCCTGAGGGCCTGTGTGTTGGCTGCCTGGGCCAGAGTAGTCGAGGGTCTCCCTGTCCATCAGAGCCCGCTGCGTGCCCAGTCGCTGGCCTGGGCTGCTCATCCACACCTCCTTTGGCTCTGGAGGGCTCCCGATCGGCTGCAGGCTACGGAGTAGCCCGAGGAGAAGGCAGATCACTTTGTAAGCTGCTTTAGCAGCTGTGCCGACTGCTGCCCACCACAGAAACAACATCCGTCCTGCAGTGCCGTGCCCAGTGCCGGGGCCATGCCGGGTGCCAGCCTCTCCCAAGCATCTCCCAGGACTCTCCCTTCTGCCTATTTTTATCCCTGGGAAAATCTCCTTTCCTCTTCCCAGACCCTGAGAACAGTGTTGGAAGCAGCTGCTGTCTGGGAGCCTGAAAAGTTCACGAATCAGGGCTGGGAGCTCCAGATGTTGCTTCCCCGAGGCCCCACCCTTGGCTGGCCCCTACCAGGGCTTCGTGCACACTCCTGCTTTGGCAAGGGGGCCCTGCCAGTGAGGAGGGCCATGGCCCTTGGTGAGGAGATTTCCATGGAGACTCTGTCAGGCTGCTTTTGCCCAGCAGATGCTCCAGAGCCCAATCTTCCAGTGACAGGACATCCCCACACAGAGCTAGTGGATGAGGGTGAACCAGCCAAGGCCAGGTTCAGCGCAGTTCCACCCACTCCCTCTCCAGTTGAGTTCTCTCAGCAAGGCCGGGGCTGCGAGGTGCGGGGGGAGCTGGCAGCAGCTGGGAGCTCTGACCTATGCACACCTGGGCAAGAGGGCGAGGTGCAGGGCTGGCTGAGAACAGGCGACCAGGACGAGGCTCTTAGCTGCGGCTGGGTGTGTCACTAGCCCAGTAGCCAGCACAGAAAGGCAGAGAAGGGCCCAGCATTTCCCCAGAGACAGCAGGAACAGCTTTGTGGCTCGCCCGCCTGAGGGAGCTGGCCAGCTGCCGAACACACCCATCCTGGGTGTCCCTTGACCAATACGGTGCACATGCTCCAGCCCATCTGCCCAGCACCCTCTCTGCAGTGGGCCTCCACCATGTCAGTGCCCTGATTTGCCAGCCAACACTGAGTCGCCAGGCTGGGAGCCTCTCCCTTTCATGCCCCAGTGACGGGGTGCCAGGCTCCCTGCTCCACCTGTGCAGTCAGCCAGAAACCTGCCGCTATTTGCTTATCTCCCAGTCCCAAGTGCAGCAGGCGGCACTGTCCTGGCCCGCACCATGGGCCAGGCAGGACCCCCCGTGGCTCCTGCTCACTAAGGGGCAGCAAGAGCCAGTAGCTGATTCGGGGGGCTGCCTGCCCGCAGATCCCTATGCAGCAGGGATCCATAGTAACAGTGGCATGGACAAGCATCTTCCAAGTGTGTCCCACAAAGCCAGGAACACCCATGGGGGCATCGGCGCAGACAGCGGGGTGCAGGAGGCCACTCATCTGGCAAGCGCGGTGGAGAAGCAGGTGCTCGGCTCTCTGGTGGGGAGAGACGGAGAGAAGAGGAGAAGGGGCTCATCCAGGCAGGGCCAAGGCTGAGCCTGTGCTAGGTGACACAGCACAGGTGGAGCCGGAGAGCTGGGGGGTGGAAGGTTGCAGCGAAGGGAGGAAGCCAGGGTGGGGTGGAAGGGAGGAAGGCGGGTGGGGTGAAGGCATCCCTCATGGCATCACAGTGGGCAACAGCAATAGGGGCCTATGTCTCTGCTGCACCAGCTCCCTCCTGCACCTGCCATAGCCCCCAGCACCGATCCTGCCACCTACTAGGACCACACCTCTTCCCTGCTCAACTGGTGCCAGGCAATGAGGCATCTCTGCTGGATGGGAGACAATGGAATGGCCCTGAGAGCCCTTTGCCAGCCCAAAGGCAGCTGACACGCCAGTGGGTCCCCTCGCATGTGGCTAAGGCGTGGGAGGATTTGCTCACATGTCAGACGCATGTCATTGCGGGCCCAGGCAGTCCCTGCCCCGGCAGTACCAGCTCAGACAGGCTGACAGACATGTGGCACGCACATGTCCGGTCCTCTGAGCCAGGGAGAGGAGCCCAGAGACACGCTGGGGAAGCCACAGGTTGGCCAGTCAAGGGACCGTTGCCGGGGGGGTAGCTTTGGGGAGGAGGGTCAGCTCAGAACATGGGTGCAGCCCAGCGGGGTGGGGCTTGCACAGCCAAGCTCTCTCCAGGTGCTGGGACTGCTCTGGGCATTTTCAGCCTCCAGCATCCAATCTCTCCTGCTCACATGCAACCATGCTCCCCAGGAGAACTGGTCACGTGCCGGCTGCGTGACCAGGACACGGAGCGGCTTCCACTCTCTTGGGGAGGAGAAGTAGAAAGCTGTGTACACAGATGTACTGTGCTCTTGCTCTGGCCTCCACCGAGACCCTGCCAGCAAGCTGGGTCTGTGAGACCACGCCACCCAGCGGGTCCCCCCATCCCCCAATGCAACATACAGGGCTTGGGCAAGGAGGAGCCCCCAGCCAGCTCCCTTCAGCCCCCTCCCAATGCTGGGAGCCCAACACGAGGGCACTGGGGTCACCATTCCAACAAAGCCAGCACTGCTCAGGCCCAGGTCTCCCTAGACTTCTGTTGTGAGGCAGTGGGGAATCCCTCCATCAGCCCATGGGGCCAGACTTGGCCCCCTCCAGCCTGGCTGGGGATGGGCTGGTGGCTGGGTTTGCTGACCTCCTGAGGCTCCTGGGCCCTGGGGCACCTCTGGCCCCCCAGGCAGGGTCCTTTGTCAGGGTGATCTGCTGGGAGGGCCTCCTTGGCCTCCCCTGCTGAGCTGCACTGAGGGCTTCGAACAAGACTAACAGCATCCGGCCGCACTGGGCACCACTCCTGGCACGGGACAGCAGTGAGCCGGTTCCTTGCGCAGGAGAGCCACAGGCCGACAGCTGGATGCACAGGGTGGGGAGGGGCTTGGGCAGTAACAGCAGGAGATGAGCTGACTCGAGGCTGCTCAAGGAAGGAAAATCCCAGAGAGGAGGGTCCAAGGAGAAAGGCCCAGGGTCTAGGATTCCTCCCTCTTTCTATGGCTCCCCCACACTGTGCAGCAGTTGCCCAGTCTCTGTGCAGCAGTTGCCCAGCCCAGCAGTGGGGGACACAGATCCCGGAACCCACTGCAGGCTCCATACATGGGCTGATGGCTACAGCCAGGCACAGGGACTGGCCTTGGGAGAAAACAAGCCATGGTGGTGGGGTGGCCGGGGAAAGCTCTGCAGATGGGGGAAATGGAGTCCTTTGCTGGTGCTGCTCTTGCTCCGGGACTGCTCAGAGGCACTGGGAGCCGAGTCGGAGAGGCAGGAGAAGTTACACTGCCTCGGCGATCCAGGCAGCCAAGGGCAGGTGGCAGAGCAGGGATGTTGGTCAGAGACTGGAGCTGTGCACTACGTGTGGTGGGGGAAGGATGGAGGACTGGTGCACTGTCTCACCAGTCACTTGGCTGGGAGCCCAGCCCTGGGCAACTGGAGTGCTCAGAGCAGCCAGCCATCTCCCCTCACTAGGAGCGAGGTGACTGCCCTGGCTAGGGCTCCTGGCTGGCATGCGTCTGTGTCTCTTATAATAGGGAGTTGCCATGGTTTTGGGGGCCTGGGCCAGTCCCACAGCCAAAGGGTCTAAAGGAGACACTCCTGTCACTTTCCAAAGCTGAGAGCTAGGGACCAGTCGCTCCAGCTCCACCCAGCATCCTGGCTGCAGAGGGAGACGAGCTTGGCCTGACCACTTACCCAGGCATCTTCCTAGCCAATCTATGCCACTGGCCCGCTTCTGCCTGCACCTATTGCCCCCTCTTTATGCTGCACTGCAGCTCGTATCTCACACCCTTGGGAGAGGGACGGTGGCAGCTCCTCACTGGATGGGGATGTCTCCACAGGGAAACCTCCGGGCATCTATAACATGATCAGAACTCCTCGTGTGGCGACAACCCTTCCACACCGTTCGCTCCTGCAGGGGCAGAGCAGAGGCACCAGCTGTCCCACTGAAGCTGTCCCAGCGGGCCCATCTCCGAGTACACACATTCAGGCAGCCTCTCCCCACAAGCCTAGCCAAGAGCTCCCAGTGCACGGCTGCTGTCTCCCTCAGACACAAAGGGATCAGCCCCATGCACTATGGAGCACTTTCCATGCCTGACTTGCTTTGATCTCAGAGCTGCAATCTGGCACAGCAGGGGCTGCAGCACTTGGCAGGGGAGGGGATGTCAGAGAGCAGGAGCTGATGTGATGCCAACAGAGCCTGGCAATCCAGCCAGGATGGGGCTGGCTAGGTATTCACCACAAACAGTGATGCTTTGTAGCCCTCAGCTCCTCACCACACACAGCCCTGAGATACCCCAACCCGCAGGTCTTTCTCCTGCTGTTCCAGCCCTGGGTTCCCTTTTAGAGAACAGTTCTAACGACTCATATTTATGCAAGGAACCATCTCATTGGCTGAGGTACCTTGAGGTCACAAGTGGACGTTGAAGGTTATTTGCGTACAGCTTTGCTATTGGTTAAAATGCTGTGGTAGTTGCACAGGGAAAGGTCATGATGTCATAAGGCCAGGATGTCAACTTTTACATCATCATGTTCCAAGAAAACCCAAAGCAACTTTTACAGGATTTTCCCCAATAAAAATGCAGAATGCAAACGAACTAACTCAGTGAGTCTCCTTGGTGCCAGTCCCAGCAACCCCCTGCAGAGAGTCCCAACAAGAAACAGGGCCCTGTGTACGGCTGGCTCTGGAGTGTGGCTAGGGCCCCTCAGAGCGGGGCAGAAACAGACTGTCCTGCTCACCAGGAAATGCAAATCCACCCAAGGCAGGAAAGCTTGGAGGCTACAGAGACATGGCAGAGCTCAGAGAGGGCAAGTGACACAGCTGTGGTTAGCATGTTCAAACTAATTGGAAGGATAAACAAAAATAAATCAGCGACCAGGATCTTTGACTTTAAAAAGGCTAACTTTAGAAAATTAAGGGAATTAGTTGGGGAAGTGGACTGGATAGAAGAACTCAGGAATGTAAATGTAGAAGAGGCTTGGAATCGCTTCAAATCAAAGTTGCAAGAACTATCTGAAGCCTACATTCCGAGGAAGGGGAAAAAATTCATAGGCAAGAGCTGTGGACCAAGCTGGATGTGTAAGCATCTCAGAAAGGCGATTAGGAGGAAGCACAGAGCCTACAAGGAGTGGAAAAGGGGAGAGATCAGCAAGGAAAGCTACCTTTTGGAGGTCAGAACATGTAGAGAGAAAGTGAGAAAGGCAAAAAGTCAAGCTGAGCTGGACCGTGCGAAGGGAATTAAAACCAATAGTAAAAGGTTCTTTAGCCATATAAATAGGAAAAAAGCAAAGAAAGAAGAAGTGGGACCGTTAAAAACTGAGGATGGGGTGGAGGTCAAGGATAATCTAGGCATGGCTCAATGTCTAAATAAGTACTTTGCATCTGTTTTCAATGAGAGTGAAGTTGAGCTGGGGGTAGAGGAAGGGAAGCTAATGGGAACGAGATCATGTATGTGGAAATTACCATACCTGAGGTAGAAGCCAAACTTGAGCTGCTGGATGTGACTAAATCGGGGGGTCTGGACAATCTCCATCCGAGGATACTAAAGGAACTGGCTCATGAAATTGCCAGCCCTTTAACGAGGATTTTTAATGAATCTGTAAACACGGGGGTTGTACCGTATGACTGGAGAATCGCTAATGTAGTTCCTATTTTCAGGAAAGGGAATAAAAATGATCCGGGTAACTACAGGCCTGTCAGTTTGACCTCGGGAGTATGCAAGATCTTGGAGAAAATTTTGAAGGAGAAAGTACTTAAGGCTGTAGAGGATAACGGTAACTGTGATAAAATACAACATGGCTTTACAAAAGGGAGATCTTGCCAGACCAACTTGATCTCCTTTTTTGAAAGGATAACAGACTTTTTAGATAAAGGGAAAGCGGTGGACCTAATTTACTTAGATTTCAGCAAGGCGTTTGATACAGTTCCACACAGGGAGTTATTAGTTAAGTTACAGAAGATGGGGATTAATATGAATATAGTAAGGTGGATAAGGAACTGGTTAAAAGGGAGTCTACAGCAGGTCATAGATGATCGTACTGGTCCCTTCTGACCTTAAAGTCTATGAGTCTATGTTGTCATGGGGGGGGGGGGGCGAGCCCTAGGAACAGCAGGGGGGCGGGGCAAGCAGACCCTGAAATCCCATCTTGCCCATTTAACTGACAAATAGAACAGAACAAGTGGAGAACTCTAATGTGAGGACTTGGCTGGCCGGGCCACAGTGTGGGGGATCACCGGTGCTGACCCTGAGAGCCAGGGAATGAGACACACCAGCGCGAGAAGCTGCTGACAGGATCCATGAGGGGAGATACTTCCCTGGACACACTGTTTCCTTCCTGCTGCACCCACATGGGTCACCACCACAGACTGCCCACAGCAGCCAGCCACAGACAGGCTCCCCGAGTGCGGCTCTCAGAGGGAGCAGGGGCCCAGGGTGTGTGGCCCCTTGTGGAGCTGCCAGGCTGAGTGCACAGAGCATCAAGGCAGAATGGGGTGCAGGAGCAGTAGGGAGGAAAGGAGGGGAGAAGCCCAAGGCTTGGTGCCCACTGTATATAGGTGATGTAGGGCCCCTCTGAGGGGCAGCTCCCAGGCCTGTGTGTTCTCACCCCAGCACTGCTGGCTGACGGTTGCAGGTTACACGGCTTTTGGTGTGTATTTTTAACCCACATTTTGTCTCTTCCCTGCTCGGTCTCTTGTTTTCTCTCCGGATGACAGAACACAGGGCGATGAATTCACCGGGCAGTGTGGATCCCACTGCAGTTTTGCTGGGGAAGGAGATAGTGGGGGTGGGCTAATGAGGGCTCACAGCTGGGGCACGCTTCAGGCATTCCAATTTCCCTGCACATGCACAGACGAAGCAGAAGGAATTGCAGGGGCTGCAGCTGAGCCTGGGTGAGAGCAGCCATGCCCAGACTGCGCACAAGCAAACGCTCAGCCCCAGCAGTGGAAATTACATGCTGAGGATGATGATCTGTGTAAGCCAAAGCCAAGCCCCTGGGTCCCGCTCCTCTCTGGCTCTGCTCTAGTTTAGGAAGTGACATATCAGGGCCAGAGTGAGCAAAGGTGAACTCTCTGCACCTGCCTCACACATGCACATCCAGCTGCCTGGACAACAAGGTCAGTCCCCATCTGACCTGTTTAAACAGAACCACCTACAAAGACGCTGTTGACACAGCCTAGCTCAGAACAGAGTCACAAAGGGCACTTGCAGGGGTGCTGCAAAGGGGCCCAAAGGGACTTGCTTGCGGTCTCCACTCCAGGGTCAGGGACGACTCCATCACGTCACATTCATTCACCTATAGCGATAATCCCAGAGCATCCAGCCAGCTTCCATGGCCAGTGCAGAAAAGTCTGACTGACACCACGTTCTCCTAGGCTTGGCCCTGTCACCACTAGATTTACCCAGAGCTCTAAGCAAGTTCAGGGCATGCCCCGACAACTCATTCTCCTCATGCGGGAGGGACCCTGCCACAGACTGTTCCCATTACACTGAGTATCAAAAGCAAAGTCATTTGGAGACCCCTTTCCAGAGGTGTCAGGGGCAGCATTCCAGAGAGGAGAGAGCCAGAGAAGTGGGTCCTGCCACAGCCTGGGAGACATTTCCAATGACACACAGAAAAGGAGGGCTCAGCCCGGATGGTACCAAGAACATGGCAATAGGATGGCAGTGTGCACTCAGCAGGGGCTGGCCAGTCAGGGACACTGTGTTTCAGCCGCTCGGGACACTGATCAGGTCACAGCTGTAAAGTCAGAGGGAAAAGGTCTGACATCATGGGAGGAAGACGCAGCCTGATTAACATGCAGCTGGGATGGAAACGGAGTGAGAAAGGGCTAGAGAATAATGGGGGAACCTACTGGCCTTTCTCCCAGCCAAGGGGGAGCTTGAGATAGCGGCGATACCATCATCAGTTCAGGGGCGCCTCTCAAACAGGCCAGAACGGGGAGCATGCAGAGAGGCCACGCACCAATGCTGTTGGATCCGGGCTAGTTCACATGGAGTAGAGAGGAAGAAGGAAATGTTCCCATTCGCACCATCCTAGCCCACTAAAGCACGATGGCACTTCACAATGAGTCATCCAGTCACAAGAGCTGCATTAACCAAGTGAAAACTTATTTGCCACCCACCCTGTGCCATGCAGTAGGGTCTGGGAGCAGCCCCAGCTCTGGGAGCAGTTTCCTCTCTCCACCTTGGAGAAAGACAGAAAAGGAACAAGCAGCGCAAGTGAGAAGCCAGGAAAGTTTGACTTCATTCTCCCAGTCTCCTGCATTGCCTGTGGGGCAGGACAAAGATGGGGCCAGCTCCTTGACTGTCACAAAGCAAAGGACACCAGCTGAGGCTCTGGCCAGGGATTTTTTGCTCCAGACCTTGCTGAGGAGAGGGGCAGCAGAGACACAGAATCAAATCCCAGAATGGTTTTGGTTTTTGACCCTCGGCACTCCCTGCTGCAGGGTGCTGGAAGGAAAGGAGCTCAGTACATTTCAAATCAGATTATTAGACAATGGCTGACTAATATTTGCAGTAACACCAGCCAGGAACAACAGCTCTGGATTGACATGGCCAAAGTCTAAGCTAGATCAGGAGGAAATCCCTCCAGTCCCAGTAGGTTTGCTACAGGAGGTGCATTTTTAAACATTTTCCCATGACGCTTCCAGCATCAGCTCACAGATGAGGCATTAGAAAAGGTGCTGGGGTCCCCCTGCCCCCGCCCGCAGGGCTACACCTCCTGTTCTCCACAGCATTTCTCTGGCATTCTGCACAATCAGGTTTCAAGGAGCCATTTCCTTGCTCCCCACTGATGGAGACAGGATGTGAGGTGAGAGGAACCATCTTCTCTTCCATTCTGGCTGCCCTTATGGATCTGGGCCAGACCTTGAGAGGGGCAGCAGAAACAGATGGGGGCTCTGAGAGGAGACCTTTTCTGCTCCAGGCCTTCCCCTCCTCTTCTGTGGCACCTCTGGCCAGATTATTAACAGCCAAGTAGCACAGCACCACTGACTCCCTGAGTCTTGCCATGGAGGGACATTCTGGCCACTGCTCCCACCCAGTCAGCCTGAGTGTCACAGGGAGGCTGGGGGAGTAATTGCCCTGGAGGAGCCCGGGGGGGGGGGGGGCAGGCAAAGGTCTGGGCACAAACACGCCCAGGTGCTGTCTCTCCTCTCCCTGGCTCTGCTGAGCTGTTTTCTGAGCTGCCATTAGCATTAATTAGACTCAAGACTCACAGCTGGTAAGTGACTTGCCTGCCATTGGGGGGAGCAGGGGGAAGCGTCAGGGGCTGTCTGCAGCTCCTGGAACACAGGCAGCCATGAGCCAGGTCTGGCCTTAGAAGGGAAGGCAGGAGGACATCCCCCCGGACCAACTGCCTTGTTCCAGAGATCAGCAGTGAAAGTTCTCCAAGCTGTCCCCCATCGTTAGGGTCCAGCGTTATCACCCCTGAGCTGGACCCACCCGCCCTCCAGAAAGGGGGAACAGGGAACCCTGCCCTGCCTCTCTCACCAGGGCCCTGCACGGCTGCTGGCTCTTGTCTGTCCCTGCCGCCGAGGGCGAAACGGTTTGGGAGGGAAGCACAGCGGGGCTGGCTGGGCAGGCGGCCTGGGACCGCGGGGACGGGCGCTAGACCCCGGGGCGGGGCGGGGCGGGGCAGGGCAGGGCAGGGAGCCCCGATGTCTCGCTGGATGGCGCCGGAAGGAACCCCGAGCCCTGGGACCGACGGAGACAGACACCTGGCCCCGAACCGGGACGGCGAGGAGCCGGGTGGGAGAGGGGCTAAGGCGGGGGACGGGCACAGACTGAAAATACCCCGGGAGGGCGCAGCGCAGCGACCCCCCCAGGGAGAGCGCAGAGTCTCGCCCTGCTCTGCCCCTGGCGCCCCCGCCCCCGGAGGAGATCCAGCCCGCAGGTACCTCGTGGGGCGCGGCTCCGGGGCGCATCTTCCAGGAGAGGCTCCGGGGCTGCTGCCCGGCCGCGCTCCGCCTCGCTCCCTCTGCAGCGCCGGTCCGACTCCGCCGAAAAGTTTTAGGAGCTGCCGCTCAGGGGGAGGGGCCGACGGCGGGGGAGGGCGCGGGAGCTGCATCCACAGGCTCTGCCCCCCGCCCAGAAAAACAGCCCCAGAGCGCGGGGGCGCCGGTCCTGGGCCCCTGCAGAAGCAAGCACCTGGCAGGGGACCCGGCGGGCACGAAGGCTTAGCCCGAGGAGGGCAGAGCGGTGGGCGGTGGCCGATGACACCTGTCTCGCCAGGTGCGGCTGTGGGGTGAGTCGATGAGCCAGGGTGCCTGTGCCCAGCTCTCCCTGGGCTAGCACGGCCGAGGCGGGACACCTGGCGCTGGCTGAAAGCTTTCCTGGGGAACCCCCTGCCCGGGCAGCAGGTGAAGGGGAGAAACTGCCAGTGGCCGCCCAGAACCGGCCCTCCCGTCCTGCTGCTCGTGGGACAATTTCTGACACACCCCCAGGCAGCCCCCAGCAACAGATGTTCCCAGAGGCAGGGCAGATGTTTCCTCTGAGACCCCTCCAGTCTGCCAGCCTCCAGCCAGACCGGCTTGACCATATACACAAACTAGGTGGTCACCGATGGTGCCGGGCTGTAAGGGCACCAAACAGAGGGCAGTGAATTTCTTTTCTTTATTTAAAAAAATTAATGTTTTAATTTTTCTCTCTATTGAATGTGGTGGGGAGGGGCACCAAAGTCGCAGCTCACCTAGGATGCCAAAAGCCCTGGCGCCAGCCTTCCCTGGCCTCTGACACCATCTGTCTCCAGCCCTCTGCTCTCAGCCAAGTCCTCGGGGGCCTCCCTTCCCCTCCCCACAGCCATACAGGATTCTGGCCTCCCTCACAGAGCAGGCCCCATGGTGCAGAGGTGACACCGCCTTCCTTCTGCTCTCGTGTCCTCCTGTTCCTTGGCTCCAGGCTGCTCCTTGGCTTGTCTCCAGCCCCAAAGTTAAGGAGCAGGTCCCTCCGGCTCCCTCCTGCCATGGTGCTGCTGCAGCTGTCTCTTCTATTTCCCCACGCCTCTGGTAGGCTACTTATCTGCGAGGCAGCTGCCCAGGCCTCAGCTCCTGACCCCTCACTCATTCCTATCTACTGGCTGATGAGATTCAACTGCCCAGAGCCATGACTTCTTCCCAGCCAATCTGGAGCAGAGCTGGCTCTAGCCCAGCGTCCTGGCTTCCCAGTACTGGACCCGAGACCTCCCAGGAAGGTGCTCCTGCTCCCTTTCATGGGTTTAATGTTTTGTAACATCCTATGGCCCTGGCTGTTCCTGGGGCCATCTCCCTTTGCAGCCACCCACTGGCCTGGCAGCTCTGGACTAAAGAAAGCCTGGACCCGTCCCTGGCCTGGGGTGTCAGAGTAAGTCTGGCTCACGACAGCAGCCGTCACAGGTCCTTGGCTCTCCATGAGCTCAGTGCAGGACACAGGACAGGCGGCTCTTCACAACAGTGTTTGTCTCTGGCTCTAACCGATTTAGACCAAGAGTAACGGTTTGCTGGCCACAACCTGTCCCTGTGACCTGCTAATTAGCTGGCAGACTGAAGCGCTGTTGCCCTTACGCTAATTGCCACTGATTCTGTCAATAGGGAGGGCGGGCGCTGCTCACTTTGGTGGCAGAAACCCAGACCATGAACCCCTGTGATCAGGGTGTTGACAACAGCTAGGACGCCTGGGCCAGACCTGAATCTGTCCTGGGCGAAGCCAGGGACGCTGGATCCCTTTTAAAGCCTTTCTGTTGAGCAGTGTGAAGCTGCCGCACGGGAAAGAACATGTGTGTTGTGGTGTCAGCTCAGCTGATGAAGTCCTAGATAAGGGCCATGTTGGCAGAGCCCAGGAGAGGGACGGGGTCTGGGGAAGATGAATGTGTTTCCTGCGGGTGGTTGCAGAGTGCAGAGCTGTCCTGGTCTCTGGGCTGTGGCTGAATGTTGTGCCTAGATGCAGCTTCAGCCCAGGCTTGCAGAGCCATTGTGGGAAAATCAAGGCTGGTAGGGACACGCGTGAGGCCAATCTGTTCTCAGCAAACCCGTCAATGCAGAATCCTGCCCTGGAGCCCATGGCATGCTGCCAGCGTGACTGAGAGCAGAGGCCAGCCAGCGCCGTCTATGACACACACAGAGCTGCAAGAAAGTGGGACAAAGTGCAGTCAAAGCGTGGCCCCCGAGAGCCACAGGCAGCGCTACAGTCCTGGTTGGGGGCACTGAGGTGAGGGAGGAGGGGCGCAGGCCTGAGGGGACAAACACCCCACTTTTACACTTCCAACCAGAGCCCCGAGGGGGGCAGAGGCGGCATCTCTCTCCTTGCCCCTGCCCAGGGCTGAAGGGGGAGGCACACTGGCTGTGGGAAGCATTTGTGTGGCCCACTGAGTGCCCCTGAGCCAGGGGTTTTGGGCTCGCGGGACCCACCTCTCCAGGACGCGCAGCTCCATCAGAGAATCACAGGGCTGGAAGGGACCTCATGAGGTCTCCCATCACCTCAGGTCTGCACCGTGCTGGCTCTGGAGCACTCAGCCAGCCTAGGGCTGCAGGTCTGGGAGTGAGGGAGTTGGTGTAAACTGGCATTAGGAGGAGAGCATGCTGGGGCCTTCTGGGGAAGGCGCAGGGGAGCATGAGCCAGCAGGCCCTCGGGAAAGCGCACAGCACATGGCTGGCCGTGAAGTATACTCCAGACAAGCCCTGCTGGACCCTTACGCCCTCTCGAAGGAAACGGCGGGTGGATCCCTTTGACAGGTGCCGGGGGAGGGCAGGCGCATTGGCCCCTCCAGGCACACAAGACACCACATGGGCCAACTGCCCTTTGCAGGCACCAGCTGGCCGGATTTAGGGGCAGGCGACCCGAGGAGCGGAGCTCAGGGCTCTTTTTGTCGCTGGTGACCAGTGGGAAATGGCAAGTTGGAAGTACAAAGTTTCAGCTATTCCAAGGGTGGTTTCATTGCTCACTATCCTCTCGAATGATGTGGACCTTTGTAGAATCTCGTGGAATCTTCCAGCCTTTCTAAGGCTCCATTTTCCTCGACCTCCTGGCATGTGTTGGCCAGGCCCTGGGGGCTGCGGCCCCAGCGGCCAGTTGGCCAGCAAGCTGTAAGAACCCAGTGAGGCAAGAGCCCAGTGGCGACATCTGGCCGTCGCTGTGGTGTGCGAGTGTGAACGCAGACCCGTCTTCTAAGATGTGAAGCGTGTAAGTAGCAAATACTACTGAGACACCAGCGATAGCTAGTGAGCCCCTGCCTAAGCTACAATGCAAAGGAAACACAGTTCCTTCTTTTGCTACACTCACCACGTGATGTCTGAGGACTTTCTAAAACTGCAGAACGCAGGCCTTTGCTCTCCCCAACACCGCCTGCTTCCCCCGGAGAGATGACGTCATGCTAGGCCTGAAGAGGCTAAGCCACCTTGTAAAATACACAACCCAAATCTAACCTTTACAAATATACTGCAGGAAAACTCAATGGTAGTGTTACAGGTAGGTGAGGGCTTTGCTACGCAGGTGTGTTTTAGTAGTTACTTGATGTTGACATCTCTCTGGTTAGAGGTTAGCAAGGTAAATGAGCTGTTTCCCTATCTGTTACTCTTGTTCTCTGAGAAGAGGTCAAAAGGGAACATTAACATCTAGATGGAGCTTTGATGGACCAATGTAAAGTGTCCCTGAAACTGTGATGCCCAAGACGTGACGTTCTTACTTCAAAGGACAATACACTTTACTCTTCCCCACTAAAGGAAGTCTCTGTGAACTGTCATCAAAGCCCACATGAAGCAATGACCCGCAAATGCCCACCTTGCTACAGCTGTAAAAGGAAGTTGGGAACATAATCCCTGAGTCTCACATCTGTCCAAACTTCTCAGGGAAAGTTTGGGCCGCAGAATTGAGATCCTAGCCAGCACTGGCTTGGAATCACTGTGCTAATTCTCATGGGAGAATTAGAGCAAACTCTACACTTGGACTATTTGGTCAATATTCCTTTGAACTGGATTTCTAACAACTGAAGCTGTGAAAAAGGACTTAAACCCATCCAGGTATTGGATGTGAGCCTAAGATCTGCAAATTCGATTTCTACTGGAAAACTGATCTATTGGACTGTCAAATCATTGTATGTATGTGATTATTTTAACAGTACTCTCCTAGTTTTTGTTCCTTGTACAGTAAACCTTTAGTTGTAGTTACTAAAGGATGGGCTATCAGTGTGGTATTTCGGGTAAGATCCAAACCCATATTGTTCTGTGTAAGGTGGCTGATCCTTTGGGGGTCAGAAGAAACCTTTCTGGGTCAAGCGCTTGGAGTTTTGAGCAATTTCTCTCTTTACCAGTGACTGAGCATATTTTGTGGTGGCTTTTTGATACCCAGTGTGGGGGATCAGAAGCATTCTTTGTGACTGGTTGGGGAGTTTAGCTCCAGGGAACCCACCCGTGCTGGGAGAATCTGCTCTCCTTTTTGCACCTTGCCCTGATCTTTGCACATTTAGGTGCTTACCCCAGGAGGCCTGGGTTACAGATGCGCCTGAAGATTTCAGGAGCTCATATAGGAAGTGAAACAAATTAGGAAGCAGCAAATTGGATGGGAAAATAGCTGAACCAGAACACCCCAGACCAAGCTTTAGGCAGCCTCCCTGGGGTACCATTTGGTCTAAGGCCAGCCCTGGGCTTCGGCAGCAGTCACTATTCCACATTGCCCCCTGCTGATTTCACTTTCCTGCATCTGGTACCCGGTGCCCAGCTATGGACGCTGGGGTAGCTGGGAGCGCCCACCACACCTGCTCTGCTCCCACCATAGCCCCTACTGGCAGAGTCAAGACCTCCATTTGCTAGTTCGTGCCTGAAACCCTGCTCTGGTCTCTCACTTCCCCGTGTGCAATGCACGAGTTCCGGCTTGGTCCAGGAGCCCGCCTGGCCCCAGCTGTACTGACCCTCTGGCTCCAGTCTCTGCCGGCTGGTAGCCGGCCCATGTTTATCCTCTGCTGTCCCGTGCTCAGGTAAACACAGCCTGGAGCAGCCCATAAACGTCACCACCATCACTCCCTGCTGCGCAGTGCTGCCGTGGGCTACGGGCCAGCTCCCGGCTGAGACTGGGGCATAATTGACAGCACCACCCGGCCTCTCACCCTGCCTTGCACCTCCCTGGGCTGCTGGGCACAAACATGTTTACCTTGTGCTTGGCTCTCTTGGCTTGTTATGTAGACTCCAGGGACACGAACCTCCTCCCCCTTGGAATGGAGTCAGCGGCCAATGTCCTGGCCCCGGCCTGCCCAGTGCAGGCCCTCTGCTACGACATGCCAAGGGGTGCAGCCCCCCGCTGCACACAGCATCACCCCCTGCACCCTCAGCACAAGCTCAGCCGTCCTCCCGTTGCCCCGCAGCAGCGCCAGAACCTGGAGCTCTGCTGCTTGCTTGTTAATCACGTCGCTGAAACCCCCGAGGCATGGACAGCCGGCCAGATGCACAAATGCTAGGCATGCACTGTGCATACAGAGCCCTAGCTGCCCCATGCGGTGTTGAAACCCCACGCCCACCTGGGAGCGACCCGCCCGCCATAAGGAAACAGGGAGCAGACAGAGGCTGCGCCTAAGCCAGGGAGACCTGCCTGAGGGAGCGCACTGTGCATCAGACTGAGGGCGTGTGGATCCCATCTATGGAGACAGAAATTCTGGGCCACCCTCCTGGAGTGGAGAACTCAGCTTCCTTCACCCCCAGGGAGAAGGTCCTCCCACTCTGCTCCTGTGGGGTGCAGGTGGCTCCCACTCAGGTTGGCATTAGAGTTGGGCCATGTGCTCTCTGGGGGTGACTGGGCCCAGGCTCCTGTTACTGGGCGTGTGGGGGTGAGCCGCCTGGGCCCAGGCTCCACGGAGAGGGTGGCAGGCAGCCCAGGCCTGCACTCTTATGGCTCTGCGAGCCAGGGTGGAGGCCCAGCTCCATGGGAGGTTGTCAAAGGTACAAACGTGGTCATTCACAGCCCTGCAGCCCCTTGTTTTCAGAGGAGCGGCGACAGGGAAACTCAGCTGTTATGGCCTCCCAGATATGCCCAGCCTGGACAGGCCGAGGGAGGCATCAGAAAGCGCACACCTGCATCCCTCAGCAACCCACAGACTGGATGGGGTTGAGATTCCTCCCAGCCAAGACCAGTTTCCCAGAGTCCTCCCCAGGGGCCAAGCTGGGGCTGTGGGGTGGGAGCAGGGCTGGGCAGATGGAACAGCAGCACCAAGCTGCCCTTGCTCCCAGGCTCACTGGTTTCACCAGGAGTCGGTCAGCTCCCCTCACATGGGGCTCACAGGCCGGCCAGCCCAGGCGTAAAGCTGAGGCAAGTCCCCCCAGCCTGCAGCCTCTAGGGACCCCTGGCTCCTGCCTCTGCTCAGGAGCCTGCTCTACAACGACCCCAGGTTCCCCTGCCATGAGCAATGGGGAGGGGTCCGCAGGGCAGCTCACTCCTCACGTGGGCCATGCCTGAGCCCGCTCCAAGGAAACAGGGCCAGGAACAAAGTGCTGAGGCCAGACAGCATCATTAGGCTTTGTTAAGGTGACGAGTTCTCCCACAGCTGGAGCCCAATTAGTGTCACAAGTGGAATGTGGCTGCAGGGGAAGTGAAGAGTGCGAAGCAGGCTGCACCCTGGTAGTCTTGGCTACAGCTTCCCCCGTCCCCTGCAGCACCTCCAGCTGAGCATGGCTGGCTCGGGGGCCCTGAACTGGCCAGGTGCCAGGGAAGGTCAGTGTTGCATGGGTTGGGCACACAGAGGGTGCCTGTCCTAGGGCAGATGGGCAGCTCGCCCTCTGCACCCAGCCCAGGGAGCCCTTGCTCCTGCAGACTACAGACAACCACCAGGGAGGGGCTACAGATGGTTGGTCCATGCAGAGCTGGGCTGAGGACCCTTCCCACGAATCTCTGACACTGCCGGAGGGGTGGGAACTGAGCCTGCCCCTGAGCCGGGCTTGAGCAGAGATGGCCTGGCTAAGGAGCAGGGAGCTGCTGTGGTGCTCCCTGCTCCGCACACCCTGCCCGGAACAGGGACCCTGGGGGTGATTTGGTGTCAGCTCCCCTGGAAAGAGCCACACTCACACTGCAGCTGTTCCAGTGGTTTATTATCAAGGTGCCAAGTGTGCCAGTTCTTTGATCCCATGGGGTCAGCATGCAGCAGCATTACACCCGGCTCTTTGCTCGGGGCCCTGCCACGCATGAGCAGCAGTAAACAAGAGAACACAACAATCACGTCCCAAGCAGGGTCCATTGCCCGGTTTGGAGCCCCCAGGCTTCATGGTTCTTGGACACAAGTGTTACAGAAGATTTTCTACCCACAGCCCCAGCAAAGCTGCCCGTGGACTGAGCTCCCCAGCAGGAGCCTGCACTGCTGGAGAAGGTTGGATGTCAGGGTCCCACTTTGATGCACAGAATGGGGTTAACACAGGGTGTAAAGAACAGCCCAGAGATCTCCCTTGAACAGCCCAGTCCCTGGGGAGGTGGACAGGAACCATGTGCCACATGCCACCAGTCTGTCTGTCCCACCTTGTGCAGGCCAGACAGCATTTTCTGTTGGGAGTGGTTTTCACAGCTATTTTTATCTACTTCGGACGCTGTCCAGGGTGTCTCCCACCAAGTCTCCATCTCGGCCTGTGGCATTGGGCACAATGGGAGGGCTGAGGCCGCAGCCAGAGCCCGGCCCAGGCCATTCCTCTCTCAGGCCCTAGCCACCGCTCCTCCCTCTGCCTGGGGGGCAGGAATGGCTTGGCTGGCCGCAGAGGAGGCGGCCCCAGACCCAAAGGGTCCCTTCGCTGTCGTCATTGGTACAAAGCACAAATCCCTGAAGAGCCCAAGAGCCTTTGGGTGGCTGGGAGGTTTTGGCTGAGTGAACTGCGTATTAAAGCAAGAGTTGGGGGAGCCAGGCCCCAGGGAGACTATTACCAATCAGGGGGCAGAGAGCAAAGGCATTGCCCTGCGAGGCTCAGCAAGGAGGGGAGGACACCATCAGCCTGGCCAGGGCAGAGATCACTGGGGGTGCAGGCAGGGGTCAAAGAGAACCAGCTCAGCACCCCAGGGGGATCCTCAGGCCCCCACGCCTGGCTCTCCCTTCTCCGACTGTGGCCTGTGCTCCTCCCCTGCCCCACATGCGTCCGCCCCCCGTAAGAGTGTCACTAGTCCTGGCTGCCTGGGGGAGCCAGCCCCTTCTCTGGGGGTCCTGCCAGGTTCTGCTGTAAACAAGGGCCCATGGACCGCAGCACCCGGTTCCCAGGCACCACTGCTATGGCAAGTGTGAGCCCATCACAGGGCAGGGAAGAGGGTGCAGTCCGGAGCGGGAGGAGCCCTAGGCCCAGCTGGTGCAGTCCTGCCCTGAGATGCAGACATGGGGAGGGGCCTGACCACACACGCTGAGAGCTGCGAAGAGGGGCCCTCGGGATCTCAGTGGTCGGCTTGCTCTCGCACCCCCCATGGTGCATGGCCCGACCGCTCAGGCCAGCACTTTGATCCCGAAGTATTTGCGCAGCTGTTCCAGGAAGACGAAGGTGAGGATGGTGTGAGGGATGAGGCGGATGGCAGCAGGAACGAAGCCCTGCAAAGGGATGGGTGAGAAAGGAGAGAGGGGACTGGTCAGTCTCCGTCCTGCTCAGGGCTCCCCAGCCAAGGGGTTCTGGCGCTGAGCGAGGTGGCCCTCCAGCTGTGGGGGGGCTGCCTCCTTACCTTGTAGAAGGCCAGTGGGCCCAGCCTTGCTGTCTCCACTGCGCAGTGGATAACGCCCTGAAAGGAAAGGCAGCGAAATAAGCCAGGCAGGCCCTGGTCCCAGGAACAGAAGACCCCTGGCTGGGCTGGTCCCTGGGTGCCATGCTGAGGAGCATCTGGGCTGAGCCTCGCGCAGCGGCAACTGGGCATTGAGCCCGAGATGGGCCGTGGCCAGCTGCTGGGACTGGGGCAGGGAAGCGGGGAGGGGCAGGGTCACAGGGTTACTCACCCGGTACTCCCCCTGGGAATTCATCAGCCGGGTCTTCAGTACGTCCATGGGCTGGCAGAGGAATGTGGCACATCCACCCTGGGGGAAAGGGGATGTAGGAGGCGTACCTGGGATGGCTGGTGCCCCCAGCCCTCTCCCTTTCAGTCCACGGGGAGAAGAGGCAGGTGAACGGGCACAGGAGTTGCCTACGTAACCCACCCACGCTGGCAGAGTAGGAGTCTCAATCTCTACTGGCTGCTAGTCTACTGCTGCTGCCAGCTAGAGGAGCTGCTCCTTTAGTGCCGGGAAGTTGGTTTTACATTTAACGTGGCAGGTCCCAGGTTCAGATGCCAGCAGAGTCACTAACCTGCGAGAACCTGCCCCCTCTACTCCCTGCTGAGACCAGACAGCTCCCCAGACCTAGGGGCTTTTCTCACCCCTCGCCCTCATTTCTCTGAGCCAGGAGATCAGCAGCAGCAACTTGAGGCTGTGGGAAAACCAGCAGTGCCTGGCTGCAATTCCCAAGGATATCACCATTGGGGCAGCCCCCCACCCCACTTACAGCGATGAAGCTGGCCAGGAAGTGAGTGAAGATGTTGTCAGAGAGAAAGCCGGTCGTGAGAACCAGCTGCTTGGCCTGGTCATAACAGGAGAGCTGCGGAAAGAAGGTGCCTTAGGGCTTGACCCACTCTGCTGCCGCGCTCTCCCAACACCCCAGAAGGGTGGCACGTGAGGCCTGCAGTGGAGCCAGTCCCAGCTGGCCCCAGTGCACTGGGTGGGGGGCACAGGAAGTGTATGTGGGTGGGAGGGTCCCTACCTGTCCAACAGTGACCAGAGCCCCTCGACTTGACGCCATCGTAGCACCAGAGAACAGCTTCTTCAGGCCCTCTGAGGAGAGGAAGGGGAAGTCAGTGTCCACTGCTGTGGTTTGAATTCAGCCACCTCCCATGGCCTGGGACTTCTGCTGAGCTGAGCAGTGGGGACTTCAGCCTACAGACCTGCCTTGCTGGGAATGGGTTTGTCATCCCCACCCTGCTCTGGCTCTGAGTCACCTGCCAGCTGGATGGAAGAAGTCGCTCACCCTAGCTCTGGCTGCTTGCAGCCTGCTCTTATACTCTCCCTCACCTCTATCTGTCTCTTCCTCCTCTGAAAACACAACTCCCCTTTCAGAGTCTGCCTCCCATCCCTGCAGGGCCGGAGCCTCTCACTACAGTGTCTGTGCTGGCCCCAAAAACCCCAAAGTGGGCTGACCAATCCCAGCCACTCCGGATCAGGTCCCACACCCAGCTTGCAGCCTGCCCCTTGGGCCCCCCACAACACCTGCTTTGCTTGGGTGGTGCTGTCCCACCTCTGCCATGGCCAGACTGCCCCGGTACTGCTGAGCGGGATTCATCTGCTGCAAGATCCAGCCTCCCCCCACCCTCCAGCTGCCACGTGGCATCTGACCAGGCGGTGCCATTTCGCTGCCCTGGGGTCCCCAAAAGCTATCACTGCCCTGGGGCTGCACAACCCCAGCACAGGGCCCTGTTCAGGCCAGATGGGACACCAACCCCCCGACCTCCAGTGCTTTGGCAGAGTCCTACCCTCGCGAAGCACTCGGTACATGCCATCCAGCGCGTGGGAGTAACTGGAGGGACAAGAAGGGAAAGAGGTGAAGGTGGGAGCCTTTCCATTCAGCCCCGGCAGGACGCCCCACTCAGTGTGTCCAGGGCTGCTGCAAATTGTGTGTCTCAGTGGTAACGCACCCCGACCACCCTCCCCTTACCTGCAATGCTGGTGCTTGGAGAAATGCTGCCCCCCTGTGGCCACACCACCCCTGGCAGCTCCCAGCCACAAAGCTGGGATGGGGTGAGGGACTCTCCACTTGGGGAGCTCCTCAGAGTCCCATTAAGGATCCTCACCACCCACCTCCTCCCCCACCGCACACCAGAAGGGGAGGGACCCACACAGGCTGGTCCCAGGTCCCAGGGGTCCCCCCACTTACTGCACCGTCACTCACTTCCGCCTCAAATGCACCGGCTGCTTCATGTCGTTCTGCATCCTATGGAGACAGGCAGTCATAGCAATGGGGAGACCAAGCAGGACAGCCAGAGCCCCTGCCCCTCTGCATACCCCCGGCCCTGGGCCCCCTGTTCTGAGCAGGCCCAAGCTCACCCAGCACGTGCCTACCGCTGGGGCTACCTGGAGCGATGGGGCCAGACAGAGGATGCAGCCCTGCACACGTGGGGATGGGGACCTGTGGCTGCCAGCTCCTGTGACTCTGAGTGGGGCTCTATTGTGGGCCACCCTGGGCAACTGGAAGCCCTGGCTGGTGGCAGCCCAAGGAGGGATGGGGCAATTCGCCACCCTGGATCAGAACACCAGCCCACACAGCTGAGGTGCTGAAGGGATACCCACAACCGCACCCTGCCTTCCACGCCTTCCCCGTGTGCAGAGCGTCCGAGATGCACGGAACTGACCTGACGTTCACCATGTCTGCCGGGGTCCCCACAAACCCACCAGTGAAACCTGCAAGCAGAGAAGAGCCAGGGTCACAGGACTCCACTAGCCTGGCCACAGCCCATGGCCTGGGGTTCCCTGCCCCAGCTCACCTCCCACAGCACCCAGCAGCACCTTCTGGTAGAAGGGCAGAGGTCCCTGGGTGCCTCGGCTCATGCGGTCCCGCACAGTCTCGTAGATGGCAAAGCGGGTCAGGGAGTACGTCATCTGGGGATAGAGAGTCAGAACAGGGCAAGGTGCCGTATCCCTAGGGCCTCCTTGCCCCCCGCCCACAGGCACTGCCCAGCACACGGCATCCAGCCCGTAATCAGGCTGGGCTGCTGCCCCCAGTCAGGCAGAGAGCTGCCCCCTTGAAAGGGCCAGTGTGCAAGCAGCCGCGTTACCAGTGGGCCCACAGATGGGGGAACGTGTGGGGCCTGTGCAGTGGGGAGAGGCACGGGGCCCAGGATGGGGGTGGACGTGCCCTTAACACTCACCTGGCGGCACAGGGAGGCACTGAGACCGTTGTAGAGAGCCAGAAAGCCATCAGTGCGGATCACGCGCAGCGCCATGCCCGTCATGCGCATCTTCACCTCCTGCTGCGTCTGTAGATGAACCTGCCCAGGAGAGAGGAAGCAAAGATCAGGCACAGCTTGCCCAGCCCTGCCCCACACACGCTATAGGGCAGATCCCTCCATTCAATGCTGAGCCAAAGGGAGCCAAGACTGAGACAGGGGCGTGAGCCGCAGCCCACTCAGACTGTGACCCTGGCCCAGGGCTGAATTAATTCCGCGGCTTTAGGGGCCGTAGCCCAGGGCCTCAGGCGAAGAGGGTCCCACAAAAATAAATCCAGCACTGGAACACCTCTAGCCCGAGCGCTGTCCACCAGCCCGCACCACAGCACCAGCATTCCCTGCAGGCTGGCCTCCGGTCCAAGTGCTCCCAATCACAGCGCTGGCCAGCCTCCCCCAGACTGGCTGAGCTGCCCCGGGCTGGCTGCTGGTTGGCCTGCCCCACTGTTGGAGTGATTGTCAGCCCAGCCTGCCCCAGCAGAGCAGCACCAGCCCATTCTGGCCCTAGACTGGGGTCTGTCCCAGCTGGGCAGCTGCCAGGGTCCCACAAAATCTAATAGCCCCAGTCCCGCAGGAGTGATAATCTGGCCCTGCCCTGGCCCCACACAGCAGGGACAATGGTCCTCACTCACCCCACCCTTGGGGTTAAATCTTGGCACAGGTGCTGACAACCTCCAGCAAGTGAGGACAGCCCATGTTGGCCCCACGCGACCAGAGCCTCTAAAGCCCTCACCCCACCCTCTGGAGAAGGGACACTGCCAGGCCACAGGTGGTATAAACGGAGCTTCAGGGCACCTAGCACTGGGGTGCCCCAAGCCACGTCCCATAAGGGTTCCCTGGGACTGCTTCCTCCTAGCGGAGAGTATGCAAGAGAACCCTTCAGGGCCATGGGCCACTGAGCTGAGGGAGTCTGCAGGGATCAGGGAGAAACCCCAGAGACTGATGAAGGGGTCAAGGACCTCCCTAGCATTTCAAACTAGAAATGCCATCACCCTTTCTCCCCCAGTGGGGTAGGGAAGCAGGGCCAGAAAAAGGACCCAGGAGTCCTGGCCAGTCCCCACCCCCAGCCTGGGTAACCGTACATCTTCCATGAGTTAACAGTCCCAGGGGGCTCCCTACAAGACATGTCCTCCTGTGACTCAGGGCCCCCCAAGCCCTCCACAGAGCCCCAGCACGCATTGGCACCTCCACCCGGCTGCTGAGCATGGCTGGGTTGCGCCGCCAGCACGGCTCCAAACATGGGTCAAAGGTGCTGAGGAGATAAGACTGAGATGGGCATCGGGCCATTGGCTAAGACCAGCCTTCCTCTGCTCACAGGCCTGGGCCTCTGGACGCAGCCGGAGCGGCCTGAGAACATGGGGCTTGCACTAGAGAAGTTGACATGGGGACAAGGAAACACGTCATCCCTCTTCCCTGTACTGGCCTGTCCCCTGAGAAGGGGGGCTCCAGGCGAGGGCACAGCCAGGTGATTGCTGGGAGACGAAAAACCCACGGTGTGTTGGGGAGCAGTGCCGGGCTCATGGCCAGGAACCAATCCCTACCACGTGTAGCCAAGACCAGCCCCGGGACACAGCCCCAGGCCAGTGGCCGAGCTGAGCTGAGCAGATGACCTGGGTGGGCAGTGAGGGTCTGCACAGCTGGGCAGGCGCACTTTGGGCAGCATCAGTGCAGAGATCCCGACGGTGCTGCGGGAACGGCTCCAGGGTGGGCAAGATTGGAACAGGCTCAGAGCACCGGGGGGCTCAGCCTCAAGTAGCTACTGGGGCGGCTGGAGGGCCAACGCTCCTGCCTGCTGAGTGCTAATGGGCTGGGTCTCTCAAGGGGTCAGCACCCAGGTTCAGGTGGCCAGGGCCACACACCCCACCACAGGCCAAGGGCCCGGCAAACTAGCTCAACACAGCAGCTCTGGCAACCTCAGGGGAGCAGCCCTCTGCACAGCTGCCTCTCCTGCTTCAGGCCAGCGTTGCCACGACTCCCTGTTCCAGAGCCATGGTCCAGCTTCCTCCCCATTCCCAGCACCAGCAGCTTCTCCCAAGCTTTGCTCCAGACTCAGTTTTAATATTCCCAACTGGCCGAGCAGCCGAACCGTTGTGCTCTGACCCTAGCCCGGCTGCTCTGAGGCCTGCAGGCACTGGGGGGGGGGATGCAGCAGCAAGGGGGGGGCAGCGCCTCACTCCAGCTCAGGGTACCTTCCTGCAGACCTGAAGTCCCATGGCCTATTTCTCAGCCCTGCTCCTTGTCGGATTATTAGGTGTAGGTCAGGGAGGCAAGCCAGACTAGCGGTGCTACGGCCTCTGGAGGGGGCCACCAGAGCATCCATCAGGCCCCTCGCTGCAGACTCTGAGTCTCCCACTTTGCAGCTCACCCCACCCCCATGCCCCAGTGTGCAGGGCAGGGCTGTTACCCCTTGGCACAGGGGCTCAGGCAGAGCAGGTTTCCTGAGTCCCAGGCTAGTGCACAGCTCCCCTCACACCGCAACATGCTGAGTGGTGCCCCAGGACCATCCGGGCAACAGCCCACCCCAAGCCGCTGTGTGGGCTGCCAGCTACGGATTTCAGCCGGTGAGCATCACAGCGCCCTGGGGTGCCCGGTCTCGAGCTGGGGCCTGTGGAGGAAAACCTTTCCCAGGCCACACCGCCGACTGGGAGAAAGAAACGCCGGGCTGTCTCTGCCCCACGGAACGGGCCGGCCCGGAGAGACTTTGCCTCCCCGGGGCAGCGGGGCGGAGAGGTCAAGGCTCAGGGAAGAGCCTGATTAATTAGCCGGGGGAGAGCGGGGGGTGATCAGGGGTGCAGGGCCGGGGGGGGGCGGGGGGGAGAGGGGGGGGGGGGCGGGGGAGCGAGGGGGGCCAGCGC
>ML685805.1:11202744-11224806 GCA_007922175.1 Pelusios castaneus | reverse complement strand
GGGGGGGGACCAGGGGGGCAGGGCCGGGGGCCGGAGCGGGGGGGGGACCAGGGGGGCAGGGCCGGGGGCCGGAGCGGGGGGGGGACCAGGGGGGCAGGGCCGGGGGCCGGAGCGGGGGGGATCAGGGGGGCAGGGCCGGGGGCCGGAGCGGGGGGGATCAGGGCCGGGGGCCGGAGCGGGGGGGATCAGGGGGGCAGGGCTAGGGAAGGAGGGGGGCGCTGGGGCCCGGGTCTCACCTTGAGCAGGTCCAGCGGGTGAGTGCAGCAGGCGGCGCCGCACGAGGCCAGGCCCCCGAAGTACCAGCGGGACACGCGCTTCTCGGCCGCCGCCATCGGCCCGGCTCCCCTCCCCGCTCCTCCAGTCCCCGCCCCGCCCCTTAAACGGGCAACGCCAGCGCCGCGGAGGCTTCCAAGGGCGGCGGCGGCCCCAGAGCTCCCGCCCAGCACAGCCGCGCCCCATCCCCGCCTGCAGTGGGGCCCCGCCACCCCCACGCTGAGCCTGGGCCCGGGCAGGACAAGGGCAGGCGGTCCCCGGGGGTCCGGTCTATGCGGGCGCCTCCGTTCCCCTCTCCGACTAACCAGTCTCCCCCGCCGGGGGCATCGGGCAGGTTCACTGGACACAGCTGGGTGGGAGGAACCTGGCACAGGCCAGGCCCGGGGCCAATCCGGGGGGCCCCTGCGGAGCCCCGCAAGGATTCAAAGCTGGGGTGCTGTCTTCACTGCACTTGGTAGGTGAAGCTCTCGGGCAATGTGGCCTCAGCCCTGAAGCTGGGTTTCTAGGGCAGGGCCTGGCCCAGGCAGCCCGTGGCAGCAGACCCCAGGCCGGCCTCGGGGCCAGCCCCTCGGAGGTCGAGTGTGTGGCTGCGGCCCCTGTCACACAGAACTGCCCAGCCGGGTAAATCAGGGGAGAACCATTGCACTGGGCCCCCAGCTGGGAGGAGAAACCACAGCCCAGGACAGGGGATCAGGTAGGGTGAGAGTCTCTCCCTCCCCCAGGAATACATTCAGCAGTGCATGGGCTGGGCACTAGCTCAAGAGAAAACAGTTCCAAACCATGGACAGGGAGCGACCCAGGCCTGGCCTGACTCGGCCCTCCCTTTACATCGGCCTGCCCCTGAACTGAGACTAGGGCTGCACTTCAGCCAGGTTTCCCCTCTGCCTGGCAGCATCTGGCCCTGCAGCCCCAGCCAGGCTGTCCCCCTAACAGCACAGGGCCCAGGGAGAGGTGCATGAAGGAAGGTAACTGAGCACTGACGTGGGAAAGCAGGCAAACAAGCTGCTGGACTTTCCCTTACACTCTGGGCCCTGCTTCACGAGGTAGGGAAGTCCCACGAATACATGACTGTGCCCCAGCACCCCTGCAGGGGTATGGGCCAAGCTAATGAAGCCCTGGCCCACATATATCAGCTGCAGTCTGGGCTGGCAATCCCTTCCTCCAAGCACTCCATATCACATGCTCTTCGGATGCCGCCCTCTACGGAGGAGTGTTTAGTTCCCCACTCCACCCCAGTCAGAAGGTCACCCTGCAAGAGAAATAACCCTCCTCTCCCCAGCATTGCCCTCTCCTATGCAACTGTAAATAATTAGCCACGGACTGTTTGAGACTGAGCAGCAGAGAAAGGTCGACTCCACTTTAGCAGAGGGCCCCACTTCCCACAAACACAGACATTCTACAGCTCCTGGGAAGATACCATGGAAGGACAGAGGCAGGAGAGAAAGTAGATGGGGGGGGGGGAGAGACACAATGACCCCAGCCTAGCAGCAGGCACAAGCCATATGAGCTGGCATATGGCTGCACTCCATCGCCCCAGGCAGCCCCGCAGTCTGGTGCAGTGTCCGGGGGGACTGGTCTTTCACATATCACTGCTTCCACAAACTTTTCTCACCCCACTTTTTAATAGATTCAGAGTTCATTTGGTGCTGGTACAAATGGCAGCCCCCACACACTGAACAATCCATCTGGCCCTGGGCCACCCTAAGAGGCAAAGCCCACTGCAGATCTCAGACCTCTGGAAACGCACAGGAACCCTGCTGCAGCCAGTGGATGGGTGCCTCACATGGGCACAAGCAGAAGGTACATTTGTCCTCACAATGCCAGCGGGCCTCTATTCCAGAACCACAATTCCTCCTACTGCCTCCAGTGCTGCTTTGATCTTCTCTGCTTCCTCTTTGGGCACATTGGCCTTGATTTCCTGTGGAAGTGACTCCACCAGTTTCTTTGCCTGTCAGGAGTTAGAAACCAGCAAGATTAGCAAATGTTAAAGCCATAGGGGCCATTATCAGCATCTGTGTCCTACAGCCCAGGCCAGAGAACCACCCCCAATAATCCATGCATCAAGCCCATCCCTTCAGTTTGAACCACAGCATTTCTTTCAGAAAGCCCTTTGGTAATGCATTAAGCATTTCAAGCAATGATGAATCCCCCATGTCTCTAGGTAAGCTATTCCAATGGTTAGTTGCCCTCCCTGTTAAAGACATTCACCTTATTTCTAGTCTGAATTTACCTAGCTTCATTTTGCAGCCAATGGATTTTTGTTCTACCTTTTTCTGCTAGACCTGTCTCCAATTCGAAATCTCTTCCATTTATAGATACTTGACTGATCAAGTCTGGGGCTCTTCAATCTCTCACTACAAGGTAGATTTATCAGACTTGTAGCTCTTTTCTGAAGCTTTTCCAATTCACCAACAATTGTTTTGAAGTATGGACACCAGAACTGGGCAGTGCCCCAGTAATGGGATCACTAAAGCTGTAGACAGAGGTAATGCCACCTCCCTGCTCCTGATTAATATTCCCCACCGTATACATCCCAGAGCTCAGCCTCTTAGCCACAGCTCATGTTCAACTGATTTTCTACCACGATTCTTAAGTCATTGCTTTCCAAGTTACAGTCCCCCATCTTATTGTAACAGCACTTTGTTCCTAGACGTATGACTCTGGATTTGGCAGTGTTAAAATGCATGTGATGATAACGAAGTTGAACTTATTGATATTGTATTTTGACCTGGTTACTAGGTTAGTATTTTCTTGCATGGGTCTTGGTTTAGAAAGAAGAAAGGTAGGTGAGGCACCATCTTTTCTTGGCCCAACCTCTCTTGATGGAAGGCACAAGCTTTTAAGCTAGAGAGAACTCATTTTCAGGTCTAGGGAAGGAAAGAAGCAGAGTGGCTCGGTTTAAGGATTTCTATAGGCAGGAAAGAGGACATGGCAGGACAAGTCACCTATTAACTGACACTTATGAATTGTTAATGGACAGTGCCAGAACAACTAGTTCAAATGACTCTTGCTGCAGCTTGATTTCCTGCTGAGCCTACAGAACTGGCTTGACCAGAAGGGCCGAAGTCCATGGACAATCCAGAGAACTCCAGCAGAGTTTACTAAAAACACTCTCTTGGAAGTGCAGGGGTAAAGAGAGAAGCTTAAATAAGGATACAGGAACCAGTGGGAGGGGGGAGAGGAAAGGGGGTCACAGAAGAAACTGGGCTTACAGATGTCTCCACTACAGGACGGTAGGATTTTAGGAAAAACAGATAGGACAGCTGCTGTCTGAAAAGTTCCTTTTTCTAATGTTTTGCTCCTACTGGTTCCTTCTGAATCAGAACCGAATATTTGTTAAATATTGCTACCTTTACTATAGCCTCACTCATCGTTTTTACCATCCTTGTCTCTGATTGGACCTAGACCACTGCTATTAGAGATGGCATGCAGAAGAGAAACCATTCCTGCTCCTAAGGGAGTGAGAAACCCAGAATGAGACAACAGCCTCTGTCGAGGAACCACAGAGTGCCCAACTCAGTCACAGGCAGGCTGGGAAGTAGAGAAAGGGAAGGGAAGCAGCCTAGAGAAAGTTGGTGAATTAGAGGGATATACTCCTGACTAACTGAGTGTTAATGAAAGTCTTAGAGAGAAGCCATTGCTGGACTGCATCTGGCTACAATGAAAAGTCCTAGCTTGTCCAGGGAGACCTGCAGGGGATCTTAGGATAAATCCTGGTATTATCTGCTCAGGAGGGTGAACTGTGGGTACAATGTATGGTGATGCCAATTGACTGCATCCACAGGCACTGGAGACATTTAAAATCTTCACACAATGTTAGGGTTGGAGGGACCTGAGGAGGTCCATCTATACTCCAGAATGACCGTCCAATATCCCTGTTTCTCTTGCAGATTCCATCCAGGGCTCAATCTTTCATATATGGTGAAGTTTTTACTGCCACCATCTGGTGAAAAGGTGCATTAGCGCTTCAAAGACCTTGGAAGATAGGATACCTGTTTTGAAGGAGACAAATGGGTGCGGATACTTCCTGTTGGAGGCCTCAAGCTCGGTTCCCATGCACGTGGGGCACAGGAAAGAGAACCCCATGGCCCTAGACCAACTGTGGTTTCAAGACATGAGGAATAAAAGCTGCCATTCTGAAGTACAGCTAATGTTGCAGGTTTAAAAAATCCTTTTGCAAGTAGTTTTGGCAGACAGAATCAGGCTCAGAGCTTTCAGCACAGCCCCAAGGAGATGCTGCTCAAGCAGTGACCGCCGTCTCCTCACCTGGACAAGGTTCAGGCCATCCATCCAGTTCTTCACTTCCTTGATCAGTTTTACTTTGTCCACAGCCTTCACCTCAGTCAGCTTGACAGTGAAAATAACTTTCTCCGGCTTTCTGAGGGCCTCTTCTTCTGCTTCCTGGAACCAACACAAGCATGGTGAGCCCAAACACAGTATCTATTTAGGACCTCTTCACCCTGCCACACACAAAACTAAGCAGCCTCTTCTGGCCAACTGGGGAACTCGTCACTCACCTCAAGGGGCAACACCACTGCAAACCTGTGTGGGCACAGCAAACACACACACAGAAAGATGCTCTGAAATTGATGGGTGGCTGTGTAACTCCTACCAACACTTTAGCTCCTTGTCTAGAATCATCACAGGTCTGATGACCACAAGCAGAACATGGAGTTGGTCTGTTGAGCTCAGAACCAACATTCAAAATCCCAGCTGGGGCATTTTAGGACTCACTAGGGCTATATTTGCCAATGTGCAAGATTAAAGCAATGCCCATGTTCTTAGTCAGAGCTTCTTTTCCTCTAGGATTGGCTGGGGAGCATGAACTAGCAAGGAAGCTGGGAGTTACCTGAGTGGCTGACTCCACTGCATGTTGTGGCATCATTCCACCCATCGGCATCAGCCCCATGTCCTGGATCTTCAGTGTTTTCTGCAGAAGATGATAAGGCACAGTGCGATCAACAGTACTTCAAGCCTACCCTGTGTTCCCAGCAAGGACAACCACTGAACACTCCAGCCATAGACAGAGGAACATCTTCACCCTGTGCCCTGAGCATCAAGCACCCAGATGCTGTGTCCTCATCCCACCTGTCCATCAGGAGTAAGCACATCCCAACTTCGTTCAGCCACACAAAGTGGGGCACATTAACATGGCAACGGTGCCCCAGAAGGGGCAGACCCCAGACCATATCTGACCAGACCCCCGACCCCAGTGCCACCCACCTTCAGTAACTCATTGAGGTCGGAGATCTCCAGTAGTGTCAGGCTGGCGATGTCCTGCACCAGCTGCTGGATCTTGGGCGAATACTCCTTAGGAGCATTGTCTAGGGGGGCGCTGGCCAAGGCCTCCGTCCTCAGCTGGCAGCTGGTCCTCAGCATCCTCCCAACACAGGCTCCGGGCAGTCGCTGCCTGTCCCAATAGAAAGAGAGACCAGGTCATGCCGACGGCTCAGCGGGAAGGGCACGGGCCGGGCAGGGCAGAGGGAGCTCAGCCGCGCACCAGGATGGGCCCGGGCCGAGGAGCTGCGCGGCCCGGGCCCTCTCGGCGGGGGGGAGCTGGAGCCGCCTCAGCGGGGCGGGGGAGACGCGCGGCCCGGGAGACCCGGATTCCCGGGGCGGGGGAGGAGTGGAGACGGGGGATGCGGAGCTCAGCGGGCCGGGCCGTGTCGCTCCCCAGCGCGGGAGCCGGTACCGGAGCAGCAGGCGGGCGGCGGCTCGGAGCCCCCTCAGGCAGGGCCCCCCCACGGCGGGCAGCATGGCGGCGCCGGCACCGAGCACGCTGCTCCCGGCGGGCTGCAGGAAGGAGACGCCCGGCCTCTGAGGCGGGCTGCGGCAGAGGGCAGGATGGCGGCGCTCTGCTTCCCAGGCCCGTCTCTATGATCGCCTAGCGCGCGGGCCATGACGGTCTAGGCTCCACTTCCCACGTGATCCCATCTCTCTGGGCCTGCGCGGACAGGTCACCCTCTAGCAGGCGCTAGATCGCTGGTTGAGGAGCGACGCTCTAGCACCGAGTCCTCCGAGCAACGTCCGGACGCTCCCCAGCATGCACCAGGCGGGGGCGGGGCGCCAGGAAGGACATCCGGGTTCTTTCCACCCCGGCTGTGACCTCTGACCCTGACTTGCCCCCCAGTGTCCCGTGGGGCTGCGGGCCGGGCTCAGGGCTGCCCCTATGGGACTGGGCCGGAAGCGGGCCCCAATGCTGACCCCGGCCCCTCATTGGCCGGCGGGTCCCAACTTGGCAGCGGCAGCACGCTGGGCCCTGAGCTAGGGCTGCAGTAGCTGGAGGAGCACGTGGCTCTGTCCCGTTTGACTGCCCAGCCTGAGCAACTCCTCTCCAGTCTCCTTCGCGGTAGTAAATCCAGGCAGGGCTATCCGTTGAAGAGCGAACAGAAATCCGGCAGCAGACTCCCAGTGGCACCTCCAGGACCTGGGATCAGTGCGGAGATGCTTGTGTCTCCAGTGGCAGAGAGGAACAAAGAGCTGATCCTGGAGGTACTGGCTGACTCTGTGGATAATAAAAGCCAGGTCTTTGGACTGGAGCTGGCCTCTGGGACTGGGCAACATGTGGTTCATTTTGCCCAAGCTGTGCTTAACGTCACCTGGCAACCTTCAGAAATCAGCCCTTCTGCCCCTGAGAGGTGGGTCTTGTCTGGTCCTTCCAAGGGCCCTGGGGCAGAGGCAGGGACAGCACCCCACAGCATGAAATCTGCTTCTGGCCTCTTCCAGCTGCTGACAGGCTGGTGCCTGCTTCCCAGGCAGGAGTTGGGGAGTTAAGGATTTCACTCCCATGGTGATGGGGCTGCCAACAGCTCCAGTCACTGAAAAAGTGGGGAGTCTGGGATGAGCTGTTTCCACAACACTTCCACAGGAGGGGTAGACCCCAGCTCCTGTGACAATAGCTGTCTGTCTGTGTGCACACTTGGCCTTTGGAAATGTGCACATCCTGCTAAGTCTTTCCCCGGGTTATTGTTAGAACATGTAACACCAGCGGCATTGAGCAGACTTTGAACATGCTGTCCTGTCATGACTCCCACCCCAGTGGCTTGTGACAGTTCTCACTGGGGTGGCCCCAGCACAGCAGGTCAAGGTCTAGGGGTGAGCAGCTTACTAGAAAGACATCTGTAGAGCTAGGGGGCTTAGATTGCATGACCCAACTCTCATGGAGAGTCTCCTGCAGTCCCATCTCTCCTTTTCCATTCTCTTGGAGGCAGCTGCAAAGCCCAGGAATTCTCGCCCCAGGCACCAGTGCTTACAACCCCACAGAGCGAGATGGTGCTTGCCCACGCTCTGGGTTACAGCAGCCATATGCACCTCCTACAAGGCTTCATTTCCTGCCCCCTTCTGAGCTGGTGCACTTCTTCCTCACCTGGCACCAGCAAGACTGCCTGTCCTGGCCATAGTTAAACAGTAAACAGATCCTGGTGCCTGAGAGCAGTGAGAGACCTGCCTGGGTGCAGTGCAGCACCTGCAGCCTCTCCCAGTTCACCTGTCTGTCTCTTCCTCCAGCATCTCTGCCTACATCAGAGCCACCAAGGTGCAGAACGTGAAGGAACCGCTGGCCATTGACGTGTCAGCCCTGGGACCAGTGGGCAGGTTTGGGCCAGGGCTGCTGCAATGTCATCATCGATCTGCTGCATTTCCTTGCACAAGGTCTGGAGCTATGCACATATGGACCCACCGAGCCCTGCAGGGAACATGGGTGGCCCTTGAGGAAAGACATCCTTCCTCCCACCGGCCGCAGGAGCCAGTGGCCCCACCCAAGGGATCATTGCTCTGGAGGATAGTTCTGATACAGCGCTGCTGGCACCTTGTTCTACACCTGCTGGGATATGGAGCAGGTGTAGCCTTGGCCTCACCCTCCAATGCCTCCTTTTACGTTGCAGGAACTAGTCCGTCATGTGGGTCAGCTGCTGAAGCCTGGGGGAGTCTGCCTCATCTATGGGATAAGTATGAAGACCAGAATCCCAACCCAAGCAACAGGAGGGCCTCAGGGCTTTCCAGGAATCTGAACCCCAAAGGCCCTTTTTGAACCACCAGAGGGATCCCAGGATCCACAGCAGCCTGGGTTCTCCCCTCTCCCAACAGAACAGGCTGCCTCAATCCTGATGAGCAGCCCAGGGCAATGCAGGGGCCCTGTCCCACTCCTCTAGCAATGGGGCAGGTGCTGACTGTACCCAGTTGCCATTTCTCTAGCCCACACTGTTACACCTTTAGCCCTTAACCCTCTTGTGATTGAGTTTGCTGGATCTAGCAATGCCATGTCCAGGCCCCATGGGAGAGGCTTGAAATCAAAGACACCCACTACCTTCTGCTGCCATGTCATCACAGCACAGAAGAGGGCAGGAGGGATGACTAGGAATGGGCAAGGAGTGAATGAGTGTATTTTGTGCCCACAGCCCTTTGCCATCAATGGGATCATCAGCCCAGAGTACAACATGGAATTACGTGAGAATATTCAGGGGGAGGTGAGTAGTGCCCCCGGAGCTGAATTCTTCCTGGGCTCTCCGGCTAGGTTGCTGGCCTGCTCTGTGAAAGCCTGAAGAGGGCCAAATCTGCACCCACCATACTGGATATAAGCTCTAGCTTGGACACAACACATCCTGTTCCCCGGTGCAACATCTCCCTCTCCTGGGAGGGCAGAAGTTACTGCAACAACATCCCAGAGGAGGTCAGGCTCTCACGGCTACAGGCTCATCAGGGCATGTGGGAGCTTCTCTCCCAAGGAAGGCAGCCTAGAGCTCAGCCTCCTCCACCCCCAATGACCGGGACCCTGCTTGGTGCCTTGAGTTGGCTGTTGGTGCTTTGACTGGCAGGAATCCAGCCTGGGGACTGCGGGACATGGAGGAGCTTTGGCAGCTGGCCATCCCCATGGTGCTGCGCCTCAAGCGCATGGTAAGGTTACAGTGTGGTGGGGGAAGCAGACAAGGTTAAAGGGTTAGGGCTGAGCTGGCAGGAACAGACAGTGGGACAGACCAGACACCTACTAAAAGCTCGTTCTTATGGAAATCGGGGACTGACATCGGAGCAGGCAGGTGGCAAACTCTCCAGCCATTGCTCTTTGTCCACAAAGCTTAGTGCAGCCCCACGGCTTGAGGCCTTGCTGCAGCTCTAATGAGACACCTGGCCAGTCTGCACCTTCATGCCCGTTTTCCTCCTGTCTAGCTGGAACGGCCCAAACCCACCACATCCCTGATTTTTCACAAGAGGGACATGGAGATGGTGTAGGCCCAGCAGGGCCGCATGATGCCTGACAAACTGCTTTAAAACAAACTGTGTCCTGCTGTGGGCTGAGGGTAGTTGCATGCTGGGGCCTGCACTGAGCCCTGCTGCCTAGGGCCACAGATGTCTGCAGGGCTCTCCATCCCTCAGGGTGACCCTGATGTGAATGGGGGCTCAGCACAAGGGGCCCTGAAGCACTAGCCCCAAGCCTTGAGCCTGCTCAGCAGAGCTGTTGCTTGGCACTGAGGGCATTACAGTACTGCAGGGCCAGCCTGCCCCACGGGACAGCAGCCTTCCACTTCCACGCTGCAGGGCCAGCCTGCCCCGCGGGACAGCAGCCTTCCACTTCCACGCTGCAGGGCCAGCCTCCCCCGCGGGACAGCAGCCTTCCACTTCCACGCTGCAGGGCCAGCCTGGCCAGGCAGAGCAAGCAGCAGCACACAGGTAAAAGGAGCGCTTTAAATACCTTTTATTGTCATCGTTCCCATTCTGCCTGCTCTGCCCTACGGACGAGATGAGTACAAAGCAGGGAGAGGCCAGGCTCCAGCTGTAGGGCATGGGGGGGGGGGGGCAGACTTCCATGGATGACAGAGGGTGATGAGGGGCCAGCCATGGTGTAGAGAATAGGGGCAGCTCTGCATAATCACCTCCTTTGTCCCGGGGCGGGGCAAGGCAGCAGCTGGGTTTGGAACAAGTGTGTGGGGCACAGTTAGGCCTTTCACGTGTTGCTGAGCAGAGAAAGATGGCCCTGGCCTGGAGATTACTGAGCACCCTCCTGGAGCTCCTCAGTGCAGGCTCCTAGTCTGAGGGCAGCCAAGCAGGCCCTCATCACCAGCCTGCTCACACGGCCCTGCAGGGAAAGCCCCACCACCTGCCCTTCCAGAGGGGCTCAGCGTCCCGCCTGGCAGGGGGCTTCACAGCTTCCGGCAACCACAGCAGCATTTCAGCCAAGTAGGGACAGGGCGGGGAACACCCGCTGGAGGCCCGTGCCAGGCCAGGAGGGTACATTCCATGGTCTCACCCTCCCCTCCAGAAGGAAGGTTCCCCAGGGGAGGAGGGAGGCAGGCTGGGGGGAGACAAGACAGAAATGGCTAGTTTGGTACATAAGTGATTCCTGCAGGCAGTAGTGTTATCCAGGTTAGCCCCCTGCTCGCAGAGCTCAGTCAAACGAGATGAGCTGGGCCTCTCCACTGCCCTGGGCCTGCTGCCCCTGGGATGGGGTCGGCTGTGGCTGCGGCTGCTGCTGTGGGGGTCCTGTGGGGGGCGGCATCTGGGACAGACAAGCCATGGGTTAGTAGGCATTCCTCACTCCCCCAGCCTTACCCAGACTGGTGCTAGTGGAGGCTCAGGACCCCACTGATTGCTCCCACCCATGTTTGGCCCCAGAGAAGTACACCTGGAGCTGGAAGGCCCAGCCAAGGGAGAGGTGCCAGCAGAGAGGGAGAAGTGGACGCCAGGCAAACTCACCTGCTGATACATGGGCTGCTGTCCCGAGAGGTATGGCTGCTGGGGTGGCAGGCTGCTCAGGGCCGGCTCCTGCCCAGGAAGGGTCGACATGAGGCCCTAGAGAAGGAGGGAGGGGAGAGCAATCGGATGGCCACCAGAGACCCCAAAGCTCCCAGCCAGGGCCTTCTGACATGGGTCAAAGGGCTACAGAAAATCCAGCCCCTTAGCACCTTCCCCAACAAGTGCCAGCAGAGCCCCCGCCACCAATTCACCCTCCCCATCAACCCAGAGCCAGGCTGCGAGAGGGCCCGGAGCAGTGCACTGAGGGTGGAGCTCACCTGCATGTTGTAGGGCTGGTACCCCATGGAGACAGACTGACTCCCCATGTAGCCAGACGGGGGGGCCTGGGAGATGGCAGGGATGCTTTGCGACTGCGCTGCAGCGTTCTGTGGGGAAGAGCACTGGGTGAGCAGCCATGCAGCTCCCACCATCACCCCAGGCCCAGGGGAGACCCAGGCAATCTGGGACCGATCAGTGGGGTACCCTCAGAGCCTGGGGGGGCACAGGCTGTGCCCCCACTGCAGCCTCTTTTCAGAGTTGCCCACCAATCCTGCACTCTGTGGGGGCCGTGTGCTGCTCACTTGCCTGGTAGCCCTGCGTCGGGGTTGGCTGATAGGAGGAATAGGCTGGATTTGTGGTGGGCACTGCGGGCCCTTGCTGAGCTGTCTGCCCACCTCCTGCTCCTGCCTGGTACATGTAGGCACTCACCATGTTGGGATCTGGAGAGGAGAGGAGAGGAGGGCAGTGAGGGGATGGGGGCTGAATTCCAGCCCTACCTACCCCAGCACACCCAGGCTCTTACCGGCCCCTGCAGGCATGGGTGTGTAGGAGCCAGTGCTCCCCGGAGCCGGCTGGTTCATGTACACACTGTGCATGGGGGAGCCCTCCACAGAGCTCGCGGGGCTGAAGGTGCCTGGGAAGCTGGTGGGCCCGGACGGCTGGTAGATCACCCCTCCTGCTGCTGGCACGGCCTGGAGCTGCAAAGAGGAGGGAACTTGAAGGGAAGCGTTCTGGGCAGAGGGCTCGCAGGAAGGCTCCCTACCACGGCTGCCATACCTGGGCATAGGGCAGGGAGAAAGCTGGCATCTGGGCTCTCATCTGGATGGTCTGCTTCTGTTGCTCCAGGCGCATCTGCCTCTCCTTCTCCTGCTCCTGCAGCCGTTGGATGGCCAGCTGCCGCTGCATCTCCAGGTACTCCTGCAGGGAGCACAGGCATCAGAAGAAGGACATCCCTTCCCCACCCCCTGCTTCGGCCTTGCCGTGGCCTGGCGTGCGGCTCAGACACCAAGCCCCCCAAAAGGGCAAGCCAACCTCTCCGCAAAGCAGTGCTGCCTCCAGCCGGGTCTGCCCAGCCAGCTGCCGTGGGCCAGGCCAGGGCACCAGCCTGGTACACATCCCTGCCTCACCTGCTTCTTCTGTCTCATGATCTCCAGCTTCTGTGCCAGCTGGATTTGGCGCTGGCGCTCTGCCTCCTCGGCTGCCCGGCGCAGCTTCTCACGGTGCTCCTCACGCAGAGCGTTCAGGGCCCCACGGGCATCCCGGATCTGGGCCAGCTTGTCCTGCAGGCCCTCATAGTACACTGGGGAAGAGAAGCACAGCTCAGGCTCCTGCAGGACGGGGACCCATGCTCACACAGAGCAGGTGGCCCCCAACTGGGGCACGCTCCTCTGTGCCCCCAGGACCGGGCCCGGGCTATGCGGCCCCGGCCACAGAACCACACGGCAGCCTCCCCCTTGTTCCCAGAGAGCTGTGTTGGCTGCAAACCGCCGGTGTCCTCCCCCCACACCCCACCAGAGAAGCCAGCAGAAACCACCCACGCCTGCGCTCGTCCAGCTGGTTGAGCAGTTCGAGCAGCTGGGGGTGCATGTTGTTGATGGACTGGAAGAGGGAGAGCACGGCAGAGTCATTGGTGATGCTGCGGCCCCGCATGTGGTTGCTCTTCATACGGTTGACAAAGGTGGTGACGGCATTATGCAGGGCTTTCAGGAACTGCTCGTGGTTCTCCTCCGCCTCCCCGTTCTGGTACTGCTGCTGGAGACAGAGGGCAGCGTGCTTAGCGCCTGATCCCCACGGGCCAGGCAATTCCGATGGCTCTGACTGACTGGAGCCTCTTACCTCCACAACGCCAGGTGGGATGTGGGGAGCATCCCCGGGCTGGGCAGCTGGCTCTGCCAGGGACAGGGGGGCTGATGGGGTGGGGCTCTTGCGGACCTCTTCCTGCTTCTTCTCCCAGTAGTTGCGGTTCAGGTACCGTGCCAGCTGCCAGGGAGAGCAGAGGAAGATCAGCTCCGAAGCCCGACTGGGCAGCAGCTACACTGCACCAGAGGCCTGTGTCCTTACCTCGGGGTCAATGTCCTCAGCCAGGGGAGCAGAGGAGTTCTGGGGAAAGAGAGGGAAGGGATGTCAGGTCCCAGGCTGCTAGGGGACCCCACAGCCCCCTAAGCAACTCCCTATTGGGACAGAAATACCCTGCCCGGACCAGGGCAGTGGGCACATCTTCCATCTTTCAGCCAGCGGCGTTCACCTCCAGCCCAGGCAGCAGAGGAACAGCACCCAGCACACACACCCCGTTTTCAGTGAGGACCTCCTGGGTGCCCCTGCTGGATCCGCCCCAGCACAGCAGGGTTCTTGGGGAGGGGCTGAACAGCATGATGCTCAGGCGCTCACAAGGGCTGCTGTGCACTTACCACAGGGGAGGAGTAGAGGCTGCTGACCGGGGGTGCGGACGAGGTGACAGGCGTGGGATCTGCCTTTGGGTACACAGGGTAGGTTGTTTTCTGTCTCTGCACAGAAAGGTACATGGTCAGCCCTGGAAACTGCCCAGCTCAACAGTGCAGACACAAGCCTGGCTTGGAGGGCAAGGAGCTGCTACTGTCAGCATGGGGCCTGCCCCACAGGCAGAATCAGCACCAGCCCCATTACCCCAGTGAAGGAGACCCTCACCCCGAAGCCAGGGGAGTGCAGAAGCCCCTTGCCCCAGGGAAGGTGCTGCGGCTGGCCCAGGGCTGCGGACCTGCTGGTGCAAAGCCCTGAGCAGTAGCCCCATCAGAGGCATGGGGAGGCTCCAGGCACCGCTCCCTGCCCCAGTTCCAGAGCTGGGTACAAACCATCCTCTCCTTCTCCTCGGCCTCCGACTGCGAGAGGGCGATCGCCAGCTGGAGCTCCTCCTCCTCCTGCAGGGCCGTCTCGTCGCGCTTTGGGGGCAGCTGTGGAGGGAGAGGGGGCTGCTCAGCAGGAGTGAGCAGGAGGGGAAGAGAACCAGTGGCCAGCACTTGCTGAACACCCCAGATAGGCAGGACAGCCGCCCACTTACCTGGGACTGCTGAGAAAGGGGGCTGGTCAGGTACTCGGGGGGCAGCTCAGCAGTGGCAGCAGGTTTGCCCTCAGCTTTCCTAAAATCAGACAGAGTGGGGCTCAGCCAGCATTGGGGCTAGCCCCGCAGTCCCATGGCCCCAAGAGAAGCGTCAGCGTGCAGGGCTGTGGGGACCCTTCCTTGCCCAGAGGGCTGCCCCCCTGCCAGCCCCCGCGGTTTCCCCAGAGATACTGACTTGTTGAGGAGCTCGTAGCAGGGTTCACACACCCGCACCTCCTTCTCAATGCCAAACTTGGGGATGCTGGAGTACTTGGAGGAGCACTTGCCGCAGAAGATCTGCCCGCAGGCTCGGCAGTGATGCTGCAAAGAAAGAGGGAGGCAGTCAGCTCCAGGCACTTCCTTGGCACTGGGGGGCCGTCCCAAAACAGCCTGTGCCCCAGTGCTGATCCCCTTCCTCTCACGCAGGCTCTGCGGGGCGAAGGAGGAGACAAGTCCCCAGAGGTGTCACGTGGGGAAGGGAACTAGAGAACGAGCAGGAGCACCCACCTTGCGGGTCACAACCCCGAACTGCACTCGACATCTGTGACACTCTTCAGCATCCACCCAGTCAGGAGCCTGCCCCAGAACACAGAAACCTGCGTCAGGAAAGGCCCCGGGCCCCGGAGGCTCCCACCGGCCAGGCCAGGCCACTCCTCGGAGGGGGAGATTTGGGAGGAGCCGAGTGTCAGTGGGGTTCTCTGCCCTGCGAGCTGACACCTCTCGTGGCCACTGGCTATGTTCACAGGCCGTGCTGGGCACAGACTAAGAAGCTGCTCTCTTGTGGTCTTACTGATCTCTGAGTGCTCTCTGCCTCCTTCAACCCCTGCAGATCCAGGGCACCGCCTTCCCTAAAGTGTCTGCCCCGTCCCTGCACTGGCTGCATCTCAGTGTGGAGTGCCTGAACCCAGGCAGTGGCACAGCTTTGGGATCGTGGCACGAGAGGAACACGGTTCTTTGAGCAGCAGTTTAATGCAGCAGTCGCCCTTCCATGACTCCGTGCTGCACAGCTCACCCTTTCTGCAGCAAACATGGCATCGCTCTCCTTGAACTCCGGGAACACGTGACCTGCAGGAAGAGTGGAACGGTAGATCACTAGTAAGTGTGAGCCCACCAGGCTGGAGGCAGAGGTGCCTAACGGCCAGAGCTGAGGACTGACACCCAGGGCTCTTGGCTTCGCCACTGGTGCAGGAGTTCTGAGCAATGGTTTAACTCTGCCAGTCACCTGCCCCTAGGGAACCGGAGGGCTAACGTTGCACATCAGTTATCAGGGCCCACAGCAGCCCTCTGCTCGCAGCTCTGGCTCTAGACTGCACTGAACGCAGAGCCCAGCCCCTGCCAGAGAGTCAACAACACTCCCACTAGGCAGCTGGGTCCCCTGGAGAAAAGCCCGAGATCAGGACAAGAAATGCTGCATTTCCTGCCAGGATGGGACTCGCTGGGATCCATGTGGATTCACAGCCACTCAGACAAGACAAAATTGGGGTGTTAGGCAGTGCCCGTGACTGGAGTGCTTCAGGGAAATTCAGAAGCACATCATGTCCTTCAAGAGAGGAACAAAGTTCTCAGCTGCCCATCCAGGAACAGAGCCATTCCCCAGAGCACGTGCTCATCTATACTAAGTTTCCTTGGAAAACATTCCCATCTCTGGCATCCAGGGCCTTTCTGCTCCATCCCATCATCCCTAGCTGGGCTGCGGGGGCAGAGTGGGGAGGCAGCCACCCCTGCGACAGGGACTGGATTCAAGTCCCTCTAACAGGTCCATCAGGGAGGCCACTGCGCATGAATCCATCTGTACCAGCTCTTCTCTCTGCACCTGGCTGGGCACTGCTGCCTGCTCCCTCCTGCTCTGCATCTTGCTGTCAGCACCATGGGGACACTCAGCAGCCTCCTTTGCCCCCCACGTCCTTACCTTCCACCTTCATGATCTGGTAGGTGTCCTGCACAACCTTGTACTTGGGCTCATTGCGGAAGGCGTGAGCCCAGGCCTGGATCAGGTACAGGATCTTATTGCGAACGTTCACTTCCACTTGTCTCTGCACAGGGGAGGACAACATCTGAGCGGAGCAGGGGGTGTTGGGGGAAATCTTTGTGCTGCCCACCCCCGGCTATGTCCCCGTGAAACACACACTGTGAGTGGGCCCCATGAAGCAGGCTAGAGGGTGTTGCTCACAGTGAGGGGGAGGCCTGGGGAGGACTCGCCCCCTCACATAAGGCACTGACCAGTGGAAGAGCACTTTATTAGAGGTAGCGCCCAGCCCCAACCAGGAACACCAGAACAGAGCATGGGAACGGCCTGTCAAACCAAGCAGCTCCTCGCTGCGGCAGGGCTCAGGATGGAGAATGGGATCCTTCGCCAAAGCACCCGATTGCACCCCACTTGCCCCAAAGGACCTTTCCTAGGTGCTCCCCTCTCTGCAGGCCAGGCCCCCACTCCCACCCACGCAGGTACAGCCGTGTGTGAGAACTACTCATCACTTCTCAATAGCCACAAAAGCTGAGAACTGCAGCCCTGGGCCCCACCAGCCTCCACCAGCCCCCAGCACACAGACAGCAGCTCTAGTTCACGCATGGCCTAGTCAGGGACACTCCAAACTTCCCGCCTGACCTTCAGGAGCTAGGCATGCCAGCCGCTCGAGGGAAGCTGGAAGGGCTCAGCAGCGCCTGTATCAATCTGAACCAGCCTCCACCAGGGGCCCTGCCATCAGCAGATCCCGTCATCCCCAGATCACACGACAGGAATGAGACAAGCGGATTCCAAGCATTCACAAGCTCCCATTTCAATAGTGGGAGAGCTCAGCCCAGCCTCAGTGCAGATTTGCGAAGATACCTGCAGCTCCAAACCCAGACAGATCAGAGAGGAGCCAGGACCACGAGGACACCTATGCCCAGGGCCCCGAGTTACTCCAATAGCCATTAGGGATTCGGAAGAGTGCACGTCCCTAAAGCCATGAGCAAGAATGCAGCTTGCCAAGCAGAAGCAGAGACTCCGGAGCTGAGCCCATTTCTGGGACGCTCACTACCCATCCCAACGCCCCTCTGAGCTGTCCAGGAGCCTGCCCAGAGAGAACACAACTGGGACACAACCCGAAGAGCCCAGGGTGCACTCTGGGTGTCTGCCCTTACGGAGAGGCTGCCCTGGCACCCAGTTAGACCCACTCAGAGCCAACGTGCATAGCAGGACCCGAAAGGTACAAACTCATGCTCCCTCAGCTCAGGAGGAATGCTCAGGCTGCCTGCACTCTGGAACACCACCAGGACTGTCACAGAAAATCTCCCCCCCTCCGGCTTTGTGGCTGCCACTGTAAACCAAGCCACGAGCGACAGTGTCAAGCCAGACCCAGCTGAACTAGGAACAGACCAGCAGAAGAGACCCCTTCTCAGAGTTTGTGCTGACAGAATTAGCAAAGCCCAGACAGGAGCTGCTAGCTGTGGCTACAGAGGAAGGAGGGACACCCCTACCCTGAGCTCAGCTGTGTGCCTGGGGGACAGGGGCAGGAGGAGACTTTCTTTCTGTCTGCACCCCAGGTGGAGAGCAGCCAGTGCCCTGGAACACCAGCATCCTCCCCCGATCATTGAACGTGCTGCTCCCACTCACGAGCTCTCAGCCTACTTGGGAATCATGCTCACCTCCTGGCCTTGGCATCCTGCAGCAGCTTGTCCCAGAGATTAGTTACACACCCAGAGTAACGGATTGCTTTTCCAGCAAATCAGCTCCTCTTGTGTTATGGGATGAGAGCCCCCTCCTGCCAGCGCCCACCCCCGGATGGCTCTTTTCACTGTCCTCTATGGCTAAAACAAGTGCAATACCCAGCAAATAGCCCCCAAAGAGCTGTACGTTATCTGCTACAGTATTATCCATCACTTCTTCCGCAGCCTGACATCAGCTTTGCTTGCCTGATACTCCCGCCCCAGAAGCTGTTTCCTGATGCTGCCCATGACGCTTCGATTTTTGCCCAGGGAAATTCCAAGTACAGACCCACCGGTGCTCCTGAGCAGCTCAGACAGCTCCTTGTGACATGCATTTCCACACAGGGGCTCCACATTCTGCTTCTCCCATGTCCTCCCACTGCCTCCTTTCCAATTCCCCAGGGGCCTCTCCACGCTAACAGTGGCCTAGAAAGATGCTGCTTTACAGTGTCAGCGCTTCTCCCTCAACCCCATCCAAAGGGAAACAAGGGACCAACATGCTTCCACCTTGAATAGCTCCTTCAGTTCCTCCATAGTCTGCTTATTGGCCACCTCATCGTGGACTGTTTGGCCACAATTCTTGACCACAGACTCCATGACCTGCAAGGAAGAAAAACTAGATTAAATTACCCCCCCCCCAGTCCCATACAGAGTCCAGCATGTACTGCCCATGGCTGGGGACACTGAACCCTGCACACAAATCAGGGGGCCCCACCTAACCAGAGGGCCCCCCCGCCCCCGCCAACTGCAGTCAGAGAAACATCTGCTTCCCAAAGTATCAGCAGGATCCTGAACTGGGGTTCTTGGCCTTTTTTAAGAGCATGGTCACATTTTAATGTAGGGACTTAACAGGAAACACCCAGGAACTTACTGGGGACCTTTGCTCCCTGCCATTTAAAAGGCCATAACGTTCCAGCTGCAATTAAAGCAGCCACCTGCAACGCTAGGGCAGGATTTCCTGGATTTTTTGGAGGTCGAATTTGGCATGGCAGCTGGGCATAAAGAAGCAGAGTTAGAAGGTCAGACCATGCGCCGAGACCGGAGGAGGGGAGCTTTGCACTGCTATCAGCCAAAATTTGTGTACACGTTATTCTGCAGACAGGAGTCTGGAAGAGTGTGAGCGTCCATCTGGGCTGCACACGTTACGCAGGCCTGGAGCTGTTTGCATGGGGCTCCAGTTACCTCTAGTGCGTAGAGAGCTACATGGGGGTTCTTGTCATTGACTTTCTTCTTGATAGCACCGACTGCATATTTAGCTCTGGAAAGAGAGAGAGCACACACATTCTCAGGCAGGAAGACTTCACAGTCCACTAAGCTCCGTCCTCAAAACCGGAAAGAGCACAGTTCATGGTACAGGCAGCTCCATGAGTCAAGCTGGGAAAGAGGAAGAACAGTGGTGTTCCAGACCCACTTTCTGCCAGGATTCTAGGTGCGATATGATCTGCAACTTCCCTGGTCAGAGACTCTCTCGAGTGCTGAGTTTTACTGTCTTCTGTACCACATAACTAAAGAGCAGCCTAGGAGACCAGTGGGCTCCCCTGAGCTGCCTAGTCCTACGTTCTTTGTGAGCATGGCAGAAAAGGACATCAGTGCATAGAGCATGGCACTTACTGCGTGTCTCCCTGACGGATCATGTCACAGATCTGCAGGATCGATTCCCAGTCTGTCTCCAGCAGAAGCTGACTGGTAGCTTTCTCTGCAAGGGATTGAAATGCCCATTAGCTTTTTTGGAACTGATCTGCTTCAGTTGGATTAACACAGAGGCTCTCACTCAGATGAGAGTTGGCTCCCCATCAGTCATGCAGACCCTTAGACACTTGGTAACTTCACACGTTCTTCACCATCCCTGGTATTTTGGGGCTGCTTATCAGAACTGCCTGGCTCCTTCCATGTCTCATAGACTTTAGATGACCAGAAAGTTCCCTTCTGACCTTAGTCTGACCTCCTGCACAAGGCAGGCCACAGAACCTCCCCCACCCACTCCTGTACTAGACCCCTAACCTATGACTGAGTCACTGAACTGGTTTAAAGACTTCAAGGTTCAGAGAATCCACCAGCATGTGACCTGTGCCTCATGCTGCAGAGGAAGATTAAAAAAACCCAAAAACCAAAAAAAAACCAGGATCTCTGTTAATCTGCCCTGGGGAAAATTCCTTCCCCACCCCAAATATGATGATTAGCTAAACCCTGAGCATGTGGGCAAGACTCACAAGCCAGGAAAAAATTCTCTATGCTAAATCAGAACCCACTCCATCACAGGCCATTGGGTGAATTTACCATAAGTAGTCAAAGATCAGTTAATCACCAAATTAGATTGTCTCTTCATACTAGTCCCTCCATACATTTATCCAGCTCAGTCTTGAAGCCAGCTAGGTTTCAAGGGGCCTCAGGCATCAAAACCCATACAGCAAAACAAATATTATCTCTTACACAAGCAGCCACTGTGGATGCAGTGTGTAAATACAAGGCCTTTACAGTGCTCTCTAACCAAAATTAACCTGTTCCTCTGAAAATGCAAGGACTACATTTTCAAACCGGTTACATTTTAGTCTGCAGTAAGTGTTCAGACAAGCGATGATGGCCAACCCCACAGCTGGGTCCATGAAGCTGCAGCCCTAGGTTCCTAGGTACTGCTGGCATAACTGACAATTGATATTTTCTGTCCCTATTTAGGTTTCTAAGTGGAAATCAGCACTATGGCGTCAGTCTTACCACCCTGAGATCAGGGCTATCAAAGCTGATGTCCCTAACCTACTAGCAACTGCTGGGCCTCCCCATGCTCTCCATCTTTTAATCAGAGTTCTTTTCAGAAGGCTTGTCAAAGGAATGATTTAGCCCTCTCCTAGGACTCTCTTCATCCCATGATAGCTACACCGGTTTTTGTAGGTAACCCTATTTTAATACTTTGTGAGCCCATCACACGCCTCAACACAGTTCTGAACCTCCCCGCCTGTCCAGCGGACAGGATGTTAGTCACCTAGCAGAACCTGATCTTCAGCGAGGTTTGACAAAGCCCTGGCATAGCTGATTTAGCTGGGGCTGGTCCAGTTTTGGGCAGGGTGGGGCCAGATGACCTCCTGCGGTCCCTTCCAACCCTCGTCTCCTGTGGTTTAGGAAGGGGGGTTTCGAAAGGAAGGGGAAAGTGTGTGGGAAGCCAGAGGAGTCACTGTGCCGCGATCTCCAGAAAACACCGCCCGTCACTGTTAGGAAGACCAGAGCCGGGAGCAGGAGCGGCTGGGCTGCGGAGCTCCTGGCGAGAGACGTCGAGCAGTGGGAGGACCAAACCCGCCCGCGGCGGGGAGTGAGACGGGCTCCCCGGGCAGGGCACGAGGGGAAGCCGCTGGGGCAGGGTCCGGCTCGGGGCGGGGCGGGGGAGAGCAGGCCCCGGGCCCGCCCCGCCATGTGGGTTGGGGGCCGCCCGCCCCGCAGACCTGACGACGGTGGGGGGCGACCCCGCCCCCCGGGTCAGGGGTCAAAGGTCGAGCGCCCAGCACCGCCCCCAGCACCCCCGCTACCCAGGAGCCGCTCGAAGGTGCCGCCGCCTCTGCCCATGGTGCGCTACGGTCCGGATCGGCTCTGCTCGGCCTCGGATCTGATCGATCGCCTCGCCACAGGCCGCACTTCCGCTTCCGCCTTCCGTTAGGGGCGGAGCTTCCCTCCTCGGGGAATGGTTGGATATCGGGAGATAGGAGTGACAGCACAGTCAGCCAGTCAGCGCTCATCTCCTATGCGGTGTCTTCGCCAATGGGAGCGGGTCTGGGCTGCGTCTCCATGGCGATGGGGCGGGCGGCGCGGCGCTGAGGGTTCCGGCCGGGTCCGGTATGCTCCTGCTGCTGGGGGCCTCGGGGGCGGGCAAGACCCTGCTGGTGAAGCGGCTGCAGAATATCCTGGGACGGGGGGGCCCTGCTGGGGGCCGCGATGGCTCGTGGGGCGGGGACGGGGTGTTCCCGGGGTTCGGGGCGGAGGAGGGGAGTTCAGGGGGGCGGGGTGTTCCCGGGGTTCAGGGGGGCAGAGGAGGGGAGTTC
>ML685805.1:11177699-11202344 GCA_007922175.1 Pelusios castaneus | reverse complement strand
GGTGGGGGCGGGGAGTTCAGGGGGCGGGGTGTTCCCGGGGTTCGGGGGGGCAGAGGAGGGGAGTTCAGGGGGGCGGGGGTTCCTGGGGTTCAGGGGTGGGGGCGGGGAGTTCAGGGGGCGGGGTGTTCCCGGGGTTCAGGGGGGCAGAGGAGGGGAGTTCAGGGGGGCGGGGGTTCCCGGGGTTCGGGGGGACAGAGGCGGGGAGTTCAGGGGGGTGGGGTGTTCCCGGGGTTCGGGGGGCAGAGGAGGGGAGTTCAGGGGGGATGGGGCGTTCGGCGGCGGAGGAGGGCAGTTCAGGGGGTGGGGTGTTCCCAGGGTTCAGGGGGGCAGAGATGGGGAGTTCAGGGGGGATGGGGTGTTTGGGGGTGGAGGAGGGGAGTTCAGGGGGGTGGGGTGTTCCCGGGGTTTGGGGGGGCGGGGTGTTTGGCGGTGGAGGAGGGGAGTTCAGGGGGTGGGGTGTTCCTGGGGTTCAGGGGGGCAGAGGTGGGGAGTTCAGGGGGATGGGGTGTTCAGGGGCGGAGGAGGGGAGTTCAGCGGGGCGGGATGTTCCCAGTGTTCAAGGGGCAGGGAGCCTCAGGGTTTGGGGTGTTCCTGGGGTTTGGGGGAGTCCTGGGGTTCAGGGGACTGAGGAGCCTCAGGGGGCAGTGTGTTCCCAGGTTTTGGGGGAGCCCCAGGGTTTGGGGGGTGGGGTTCAGACCACGTGCCTGTTGCAGGTGCGATGCCCAGCTCTATCCTGGGGACGCAGTGTCTGTCTGATGCTGTTTATTATTTCTTAGCATCCTTTGCATGCTCCCATGCTCCTTAACAGCTCCCTGCACAGCTATGCTCCAAGGAGGGGCCGAAGGACCTCGGGGAGCCGCCCCCCACACTGCCCACGGTATGACCTGGCCCAGGCAGGGTCTCTAGCTCCCTGGGCTGTCGGTGTAAGCATGTTCAGGGCCCTTCTCCGGCCGATGTGCCCATGGTGGACTCAGTGGGGCCAGGAGCAATGTCCAGCGTGGCTCAGATAGCTGTAAATCAGCCCTGTGAGGGGCCAGGCTGCTGCTCTCGGGGTGGGGCAAGGAGAGGACTCTCTCGCCTTTGTGTTGGTAAGGTGTCAGCAGGACTGGGGAGACAGCCTAGGCTAGTGCCTGCACCACACAAAAGGCTGGCCCCGAGGAAGGTCCCTGCAAGATTCTGACCGTCTCAGGAGACTTCAGCATCAGCAGAAACCATCTGATACCACTTCATCCACTGCCTCTCCTCTAAGTCATTCCCATCCCCCTGTGACACCAGGTTAACTCCAGATTGATGCAGGGCTTCTATGGGTCACTACTGAATGTTTCTTCCCAGAGCTGCTCCTGGTCTCTAATCCGCTGCAGCTTTGGCAGTAATCCAGGCCAGTCTTCATGCTTTTGAGGGCTCATCCACGTTACGAATAGAGCAGTGGTATTTACAGCACAGCTACCCCCACGCAGTGGTCTTTCTGGCAGTGCAGATGAGGTCCTCACCATATTGCAAGAAGATGCTGCAGTGTAGACAGGCCCCAGAGGGTCACCTTTCTAGCCAACAGCTCGGTGATGTACTAACAGGCAGGAGATTGACTCGTTTGTGAGGCACACAAACGTCTTTACACAGACTGACTCTGGTGTCTTCTAACCTCGCAGGTTGGCACAAATCTAACTGACCTCCTCATCCAGAAGAAGATCACGATTCGGGAACTGGGGGGCTGCATGGGCCCTATCTGGTCTAGCTTCTATGGAGATTGCAGCTCGGTCCTGGTGAGTGCACAGGATGTGGATTGTGCCAGTCTCCACTGTCTAAGTAGACATTCCCTGGGCTCAGGCTACATTGCAGCTGATCTCAGGTAGAAGGCCAATTGACCCGCCTTTGTGAGCCATGGTAAAAGCTGCCTTTGGGACAGGGAGACACACATATTGTACAGATGGGCACGCACAGGCACACAGACACACAGAAGCAGTGACTTACCTAAGGCCCCACAGAAAGTCAGTAGCAGAAGGACATAGACCCCAGGAGTCCTGGCCATGTTCAGACTACACCTGCCCTGTCACTGTGTAAAGGTCTTCGCATTGTAATACTGTAATGACATCCCTAGGCTTGGCCGATTAGATTTGTTTTATTTCAGTGGATAATATTGCTGTGTATTTTGAAGCATTTGTTTCCAATTTTTATTTATTTAAATTTTCACATTTGCAAAAAGTGGGGTGGGGTCGAGACAGTTCTTTAAGGACAGTTTCCAACATTCTCAAGAAACATTTTTCTTCTTTTGCCTAGCTGTACAGTGCCCTCACCAATGGCAATAATTTTTCACCCATTTGTGCACAGGATGAAATAGATGTTTACTGACAAAAATCTAACTCTTCCGAGTCTAGACATGCCCTGGCAGGCCAGGCCTTACTCTCCCAATCCTCGAAGGAGTGGAAATGGCCATAGGGTGAGGGAACCCTTCCCTTGTGGGCCAGACTCTTCAGTGCCCCTCCACTGTTCATGCTTCGCTTCCCCCTGCACTCATCCCTCAGGGCTCTGGATCACCCAGTGGCCTTGATTTTAATCTTGCTCACCTCTTTTACAGCAGGGTGACTTCATCATCCGAGCTGGACTACTCCTGGGCAACAGGAGCCCTATGTGTTTATAGGTAGGGCTGAAGGGGGGTGTTCAGTACCATCAAGTAGCTTGTGGAATGTGGCCCAAATCAGAGAAAGGGTCCTCAGACTCCAGGGCTATGCATCAGAGACTGTCACTTATGGAAGTTAACCTCAATTCCATCGTTTAATCTCCTCCCACTCCCCATTCAGGAGCTGGTCTAGGGAGAACCTGCCTCTCCCGAGCAGTTGCCTTACACGTCAATAAAGTTCTCACCTGATCTTTCACTCTGCTTCTTCCCAGTTCATGATTGATGCTGCTAATCCCACCCAGATCTCTTCATCCTGTGTCCAGCTCCTGTCGCTCCTCTCCGCAGAGCAGCTCGCCTCAGCATCCGTCTTGATCCTGTTCAATAAGATGTAAGGCAGGTTCCTCCAGGCTGAGTGACCAGCATCCATGGGGGGCAGGCGGGGAGGGACATTGGGAGTTGTGCTGCAGTCATTTCTTGCCTAAATCATATGCAACTAAATCTCAGAGGCCAGCAGAGCACTTTGCCCATTTCATCTGGTTCCACTGCAGGCCTCTGTCATCCCATAGCCACCAGTGGAGCACTCAGGATACTGCCTTAGTTTCCCCACCCTGTCTTTGTAAATAAGTCCAAACAAGCTAGCCAGTGATTAAAGTATAATTTGACGGGCCCTGGAACCCTCCTAATCCCCGGGCCCCCTTCCCATATTGTCCAGGCCCCCTTCATGCAAGCCCCAACCCAGATAGGCATTTCCAACCACTTCTCAGTACCATATCCATCGGTTATTGCTCCATAAACATATTTATAATTTTATATGGTGTTATGTCTATATCAATTATTGTCACAAACTAGCAAACACTGCATAACATAATAAGTATTGTGATCTTTATATTCCCAATATGCACATTTCACTTCATTAAATGCAATGCCAAACTTGGAAAACAAAAATTTTAGGTCACTTTTACCAAATTCCAGTGACAGCTCTGTAGTGAAACATGATGGGTCAAGTGCTTCAACAGCACTGCTTAGACGTTTTTCTGAGTCTGGCAACAATCTAGCATTCATACAGTCCGCTGGGCCTGGTAAAACTGACATTTAGAAATTTCAATTTGCTTGCCAACAATCACAGACATGTTTACACATACACCTTTAAAGCAACCTGCAGCAATTGCCTCACAAGCCTCTTGGTAGAACTCTGAATCACTCTCTCTGTAAGCTATAAACACCTGAACTTGTTGACTTATCAACTTACTTGCTGTAGATAGTCACATCAGATTTTTGCAACCCCAAGGACAAGTCTGCAAGTTCCTCCAGAGCATCAAGCACGAGACACAAGTTTTTAACAAAAACTGGATTCTCCAGGTTTTTTGCCATGCCAGCAGATTTTGCTTTATCTTTCCCTTCTTGTGAAAAATCAGTTGATTTTTTTTCAAGAAGTGGCTATGAAAGGCTGCATATGACCGCCAAACAGCTCATACAGTGCAGCAGCTAGAGGCAACCCAAGGCACATCAAGTACGCAACCAATCCTAATAAGCTGGACTTCCAGATCACTCGCACAGTCAGCCAACTCTCTCAAGCACTTCGGTGACTGACTGTACAGAGCATACATTGAATCCATAAATGATTTAAAGTGATCAACTTCACTGTAGTATTTGATAGCATCAGCCACAGCCAATTCCAAACTGTGATTAAAACAATGCCAATTTATCAAAAGTGGAAATTGCGTCTTTAATTTTGCAGCAGCACCAACCTTACTGCTTAACATGACAGAGGCTCCATCTACATCTAAACCAATCCAATTATCTTTGAGAAATTCCTCTGTGAACCCATGTGCTGTCAAACACTGCAGCAAAGCTAATACTACGCCATCAGCATCATTGCTGCCTAATTCAACCAGATCAAGAGAAAATGTAATAACCAGTTTTTGCATCAAAAGTTATGTGCAAGTAAATTACAAGACAAGAAAGTTTACTTAAACTTTTACTCGTCAATTAAAACAAATTTGATATTGCTAAGAAATGACACTAAAACACAAACTGTGTTTCATCTCCACAGATATGTGGTCTATTATGTCAGCACAAACAACAGTGGTGTGCAAAACAACCCATATCAACACCATGTAACTGCTGTAAAGTAATAAGGTCTGGATGGGGAGTGACCGCCATCCAAATAAAAGATGTAAAATGCATGCTAACCTAATAACACTACCTAGGGCAGGGGTCTCAGATTCAAATCTCCACGAGGGTCAAATGAGGACTAGGATATTGGCCCAAGGGCTACGTCACTGAAAAGTTTTTAAACAAGGAATTATTAGAACTAGAGACAGCACTGCTGGATAGCCTTAGGACATCCTTCTAGGGGCCTGAACAAAAGACACACTTACTTTTAGAATTACTTCCATTCAAGATCCAAAGGGGGAGCTGTGTTAGTCTAGGTCAGCCAAACAGACAAGGGGTCCTGTGGCACTTTTAAAGACTAACAAATTTACAAATTAACAAATACATGTGTTAGTCTTTAGATGTGCCACAGGACTCCTTGCTGTTTTTATTTTCCCCCCTCATTCAAGATAGTGGTATCATTAGAAAGACAGAGAGAAAGCAAATAAACACACTTAAAATTTTGCATTATAAATAAGTAGTTCCCAACCTTTTTGGTTGAGGGCCCAAAACACAGATTTTAAACCCTGAAGGGCCAGTAGTTTATTTAGTTAAAATTAAATTAAAAATTAGTTAATTGAATGAAAATGTTTGTAACTAAAATTAATTGGTTTAAATTTTGATTAATTAAATTTGAATTGATTTTAATGGAAATTTTAAAAAGGTTTTTAATTAAAATTAATTTTTTTTAAAGTTTTTTTTAAATAAAAGAAAAGGAAAGAAAGAAAGGTCTTCATGCATCCCTAAGCCCGGAGGGGAGGCCAGCAGCCAGAGCCTGGTCCCAGCTGCCAGACTGGGTAGGAGGCAGGTTTGGCTGGGGTGGGCCCCCCAGCATGGAGGCCCCTTGAGAACTCTCCCCACACCTCCAGGCCACCTTAGAGCCCCTGAAGCCGAGTCCTGTCCCAGCCCAGGCACCTCCCGGCCTTCCCATTCCCTGTTCCCCACCTGGCCCTCCCGTTCCCACCGGCTTCACGGTCCTCCCACTCTTCCCTCCCGTTCCCACCAGTTCAGCCATTTCCTGCCAGCTCCACAGTCCTCCCGCCTGGCCCTCCCATTCCTGCTGACTCAGCCATTCCCCGCCGGCTCCACGGTCCTCCCGCCTGGCCCCGCTGTTCCCAGCCTGGCCCTCCCACTCCCCGCCCGGCCCCACAGGCTCACAGGCTCCCTGGCCCTCCCGTTCCTCTCCTGCTCCCCGCCCACTCCCTGCCTGGCCCCACAGGCTCCTCAGCCCTCCCATTTCCCAGACTACCCCCCTTACCTGGCCGGAGCTGCAGGGGCGTCCAGTTGCTGCTTGGCCAGGGTGGGAGATTTGAAACTCCTCAGCCTGGCCTGGCCTGGCCGCTGCTCCCAGCTGACCGGCAAGCTGCAGGGCAGGGCAGGGCAGAACGTGCGTTCCGCCGAAGTTTTCTCCTCTTCTGGGCCCCGGAACGCTGGCCCGGCAAATTTCTGGCATACTTTAACCTCTGAAGCTAGCATTGCAGAATACCCCTTTAATTAACAGAACAAATACTCCAAATAAGGAAACAACTTCCAGTCGGGGCCCGGGGCCCACTCCTACATCTAGGACTGGGGACCCCCTCGTACATGGTCTTGGTACCTTCCTTGATCACAATCCCCTCAGCCAGGTTGTCTCTCAGATCTAGGGTTCTCTTCTTACCAATCCCTCTGCCCTTAGCATAAAATACCACCTCAAGGCCTTCCCAGTACTCCTTCCCAGAGCTGGGTCAGAACTCTCATTAGTGCCTTGGCAAACATGGCATAAAGATTTCACCCAGTCCTCCCACCAGGTGGGATATGGGTCTCATCCATTTTCCCCAGGGCTTTATTGGGAACACTCCCCTTATTTCTTGGCTGGGGGGTCTCCTCTATTCAGGATACCCCTTCTCCCCCAGATGCTCGCTTTGCTGAATGCACTGTCTTACTGAGCTCTGCAGGCTTTGTTAGCTAGGTGCACCCTTGGTTGAGGACTAATCAGCCACATGGGCCAGCAGCTAACCCCAGTTGTGGGTGAACAGGCCCTAATTCTCACCCTGAGATAGCCCCTTCCGGGGTTGGTTCACCAAGAATGGGAATTCCAGTCTCAGCTGGTCCAGCCCAATTGTTCTCTCTCTTGCCCCCATCTCCGACTGTGGCTCCAGCGACCTGCCCTGCTACATGTCCCTGGTGGAGATGAAATCGCTGTTCCGTATTCAAGATATCATTTCCTGTGCGAAGCAGCCCATCGCTGTGGTGGAGACCAGCGCCCGTGATGGCAGGGGATTGGATGCCGTGCTTCAGTGGCTTCGCTCCACTCTCCAGGATCCCAGCTGAGTTTGCTGTATCCAGCTGTGGTGTGTCCTGTCAGCAGACGGGAGCTGACCTGGATTCCTAGGAGCCAGGAGCAGATGAGGTAACTGAGCAGCCCTCCCTCTGGGAGCATGAACGGGACAGCAGCAGGACGGACTGGCAGGCTGTGGGTAGCAGTGGAACTGCCCCAAAGTAAACTGGGAACTCAGGACTCCAGACTTTGTCAGCCTGCTTCCCCGGCGGTTGGAGGCAATGTACTGCCTTTCATTGGAAGGGGGGCTGGGACAGGCAGAGACTGTCTTTCTGTGGTACCGTTGCAGTCCTTGGCAGCCTTGCTGATGGGGTGCCATGCTGCTCCTCTTTCTGCTTTGACTGCTGCCCCTGAATTCTCCCCCAGCCAATACAGGACGCAGTGGTTGCCTCTCTACACAGCTCCCTTCTCCCTCTGGTTTCACACAGCATCTTGTGAGGGCAGACACGTTTAGATGACACAAACTCATTATTATAGTGCCCCAGAAGGTACACGAGGAGTTTCTCAATCCCAGCACAGGTTCCTGCCCCTGCTTCAAGTAGGTAACGTAAAACCAGGTGAGTTTATTTGCACACAACAAAAACAATCTGCCAAGGACTCCAAAGCCACGCAGACAGACCAAATTCATAACAAAAACATCTGACGAAGTGGGTTTTGTTGTGGGGGAAATCAGCCCCTCAAGAGTTCCTTGCCTAGCGGGGATCCAATACACCAGGCAAGAGCAGCAGAAGCGGTAAAACTTTATTCTTGATCAAGAGGTGCCTCTCTCTCTGCAGGCTTAACAGGAGAGAAGGACCCCGTACAGAGCGTTGCTTTCCTTCTTATAGTTACAAAATGAACAGAGGCTCATTAACACCACTTTAAAGTAACGGATTCTCTTGTTACATAGTTTCTTCTGCAAAAGCCTCACTCATGCAGCTCCCCTTTAAAATGCTAATTGGGTAATTGGCTTAACTGGCTTCAAGGGCTGGGCAGAAACTGCTCTATGAGCACCTCAATCAACATTCCAGCGAGTTAACACTTATTCAACAATGCAGGAGGTTCCCCACAGTCTCGCATCGAGTCCTCCCCCTCCCTACGTTCCTTTTTACCACGGGGTCTGCAGCTTTAATCACACGCAGAGTACAATATCATTACAAGGGAAAATAATAATCCCGCAACAGTTTGAGCCCACGAAAGCGTGTTCCCAAAGAAATGTGTTAGTCTTTAAGGTGCTACAGGACTCATTTTTAATAAAAACAAGGAGTCCCATCGCACTTTTAAAAACTAACATTTATTTATCGCATGAGCTTTCGTGGGAGAAAATCCCGCTTTGTCGGACACTTTGAAGCTCATGAAAGCTCATGTGATAAATAAATGTGTTAATCTTTAAAAGAGCCACCGGACTCTTGTTTGTCTTGCTGCCCTAGACTAAACCTCTCTGGAACAAATTCATAATGTTTGCAGTGAATTAGCACCCGAGGCGCTACACCAGAAAGGAAGATCAGGTCCCTGAGCAGTGCTCCAGGGGAGTTTACAGTCCCATATAAAGCTACTTTCACGCTTACCACCTGCATTTCCCAGTCCAACAGGTCAAGTCCCCAGGTGCCACACGCATACACGAAGCATCAACCAAGTGAGGAGGAAGAGGCTGGTCTGAAGTGGAAGCATGCAGTACTCCCTTGCTACAGTTCAAGCCATTGGTTGTTACAACCAGGGGTGGTTGGAGTGAAAGAACTCTGTGGGTGGGGGTGCGAGCTTAGCTGGCCCTTCGAGCCCCACAATGGAGTTGAGAGATCCTCAGGTTCCAGGATTCGCAGGTAGGGTTTGAGGAGCAATATACCATAGCCCTGGGGCTGGAGGAGCTCTCAGCTGCCCCCTGTGGCATGGGAACGGCTGGAGATAGGACATGGGAGCAGGGTTGCTGTTCTGCAGGGCATTCCAGCGAGGGTGTATGGGCTGGGAAGGTGGAGGTTAGATTGTAGCCCTATCCTTTATTGTTTAAAATTTTAATATAGTTACAAATTAACTTCACTAAGGGACTGCAGCTTGTGCCCAGAATCCAGTCACAGAAAGTTTTAACAGGGGCCCCGTGTGCTGCACAACATGAATTGTCACACTGATACCCAAATGGATCTTATTTTATAAAATCTTTACTGCAATCACCATAAATGATCAATGAAAAGCAAAAGCATATCAAATGATTAACTGAGTAATAATCAAATTAGAATCAAAATCTACTCCTCTAACACAGGACACATGGCCTGATGTGATTTAACCGATAAGATATATATTAGATGGTTAGGATTTATACACTCACACTCTTTCCTGATGGCTTGGTGCGGGTGGACGGTTTGCCACACTAGAGCAGCTAAGTGGAGAGTGTACAGACAGATCCTGAGTACCCAGAAGAGTCAAACCAACAACGTGGCTGGTGGAGGGGGAGAAAGAGAGAGAGCTGGCACTTCTCCAGCAACGGGGTCTGTTCCTTTATACCCTATGGCTTAGGCTGAGTTCTCCTATATCCAACTATGGGTTCTTCACCCCAGAAATTGTTGGGGTACATTTAGTCTATAGGCTGGCAAGTGTATGCATATGACTGATGTATGCCATCCTTCCAGAATGTTCCTCTATCTTCCCCTTTCTTATGTCTAGATGATTCCCAGAGGTGTAGTCATGGTAGTCTGTGTACAGCAAAGACAATGAGCGTCCTGGGGCACCTGGAAGACTAACACATTTCTTCGGGCGTGAGCTTTCACGCATCATCTGATGAAGTGGGCTGGCGCCCGTGGAAGCTCACGCCCGAAGAAAAGTGTCAGTCTTTCAGGTGCCCCGGCCTCTTGTTTTTTCTAGATACTCTTGTGGGGCCTGTGGTGTACTTGTGCCCAGACTCGGTACGTCCCCGCTTGTTTAGATGGTTCCTGACTGACCTAGGACAGAGTTCATACTCAAAATAGAGCCCCTGGGTTGCCACATCAATACCCAAAGCACAGACAAGTGTGTTATACTAATGAATAAACTCCTATGCCTTTAGCTGGCTCATACAGGTGAAATATTCTCACACAAGCCTGCAAGGTACTTTGCCCTACAGCTTTTATTATGAAAGGTCTGCACTATCCCCTAACTCTATACTCTGCGATAAAATGGTCCCTTAACCCTCAAAGAAGAGAGATGTGAATATATGTGAGCAAGCAGGTCAGAACTCCGCAGCCATTCCAGGGCAGTGTGGACAAAGGTCTGAAAGCAATGCTGGCCTCATGCCACTAGCTGGCGCTGACCAGCTCCGATCTCTAAAGAGGGCACCTAGATCTGTTAGTCACAGCAGCCCCAAAGAAGGCAGCTGTCCAAGGCTGAGCTCTTAGCGTTAGAATAGGTGGGAACATGTCGACAGGGGCCCATGCGGGATAAGATTGGGGAAGGAGAGGATATTAAGAAAAGGGAAAGTTGGCAGAAAGCTTCTTGTCAGTGAGACAGATCAGTGTGTGGAAAAGTCTCCCCAAGAGAAGGGCTGCGTGAAGCACTAGACTGCAACAAGCAATTGGGTAGTGTTCTGTGGGGAGGAACTAGAGGGGCCAAAGTTCAGCTGGACTGCAGGACAGGACTCTCTAAATGGAGACTCCCACCAAAGTGGCAGGAGGTGGGGCAGGCTGAATTCCCAAACAAGCTGTGCCCCACTCCAGAAGAGTCCTTATCCGGTTACACGGGGAGGCATTCTGGCAGCACACAGACCCTATACACCACTTTGAAGCCTAGGCAGAAGGGAAGGGCAGGGTTGGGGGGTGTCCACCCAATGTACACGCTACGGCCAGTCTCTGTTACTCCGAGGGGGAACTAAAATTAGAGCAGCCTGAGACCCCTGCAATGGCCCCCTGTCAGGCCATTGAGCTGAGCTGCACAGAATTGCAGCTTGACCCCCCCCCAATTATCTTAGTCACTGAGGCTCGAAAACCTGTATTGTATCGACATAGAACTGCCTTGACGCCAGATTGCGCCTAAGCTCCTCTGTAATTTCTGCCTCAATGTTCTGTCTCTCCTCCTCTGTTATGTCTCCCACTCTCATTCGCCGACGGGCTGTCTCTACCCAAAGTCCCTCTTCCACCGCTCCCGTCTCCTGCAGCAGCTTGCTGAAGGACTCCACCTCAGCACAGTTCCCGTAGTTCCAGGGTGCCTGCTTCTGGGGGTCTTCAGGAAGGGGGCGAAAGGTCACATTCCGAAATAGTTCCTGACACTTCAGACAGGGAGACTTCTCCTCATACCTTCGTTCATTCATGTTAGACTGAAAGGCCTGGCTCCACACCCCATCAGGAAAGGTGATGGCTTTCTCATGATAGACCGCATAGGCCACAGCCTTGTGCCATGTCTTTAGACAGGACAAACCAATCATAATGAGTCTTTCTTTTTGCCCCCTACATGAGAGGGAAGCACCACAGAAGTGGTTGGTCGTAGCGTCATTCTCGGGATCACGGTAGAAGCAGTAAGCGATGACGGAGGCATTGAAAGTGAACTTGCTGGGCTCCGACCCTTCCCAGAGTTGTGCATTAAAGGTCTCCAGGAAGCTCGTTATCACCTCAGGGGTGGTGAGACCTTTCACTTCCGTCACCTGGAAGCATACATCATAATTCAATAAGACCCTCTGCCCTGAATTTGTTCCATACTCCCTCCCAATCTTCAGCAGGAGAAAAAGACCTGAGCAGTAGGACAAACTAGCCCCTCCTCCAGAACAGAATTCTGTGCTCCTGTCAGGAACAGACCAGTGAAACAACAGCTGGTCACTAGACCTCGTGGGTATTCACGAAGTCTTTGACAAAGTCCCTCACAGCCATTTAAAGACACAATGTAGTCATGGGGGTGAGAGGGACAGTGCCAGCTGGGAACACCGATTGTCTAAGAAAACAGAGCAGTTGCAATAAATCAACTTTCACCCCATCAGCAGGGCCTGAGCTTAAAGCGTAGGACTGAGGTGTGATACTAATTGAGCCCCAAAATATCCAGAGGGGTAGCTGTGTTAATCTGTGTACAGCAAAAACGAGAGTCCTGTGGCACCGTAAAGATCTGACAAAGTGGGTTGCAGCCCACGAAAGCTTGTGCCCGAAGAAATGTGTTAGTCTTTAAGGTGCCACAGACTCTTGTTTTTTATCCCAAAAAGGGGGTGAGCATTGCGGGAGCAGCATTTGCAGAAGAGACAATTTCTCAGTTACTGAAAACGAGTTTCCAAGGGACCTAACCCAGAAACTGGCAGACGGGGATGACAATGGCCTGAAAAGGCAGTAAAACGCAAACTGCGAAAAGGAAACTTGTTTAGACACCATATAATTAGACTGTGGAACTTGATGCCCCATTACGGCCAGGAGGTAGCAGGATTCAAAGAAGAGTTAGCCATTGACACCCCATTGCATTAGATTGGAAACACATTCCTATATATATAGAAACCCTCCAGCTTCAGCATGAGACTCAGCCATGAGCTCCTAGAGATCAGGAAAGAGCTTCTGTTTGGGGCAGGCTAGTCTTTAATTATCCATTCCGGGGGTTCCGGTTAGTGCTGGCCCCACTCTAAGACAACGGATCAGACCCTGAGCAGCCCTGGTCTGATCCAGCCAGGCCATTCCCAATGTGGTCACAAACTTGCACTTGGAATCAGGCTGCTCAGGTCCTTACAGCCACACCAAGCCCGTCCTCATTCATTCACTCTCCCCTAGCAGCCACTGCTTCATCCTGAAGTCAAGGCCTGGCTCCCATCTGCCACACTGACTTCAGAGGAGCTGTGCGAAGGGCATCAGTTGAGGATCTGGCTCTGGCTCTCAAGCCAGTAGCACAAACAAAGGACGCACAGAGACCGAGAAAGAATACGTACATAATCAAGAAGGATGGAGTAAGGAGTTTGGGTGGGAAGGTGGGTTGTACACTGCTCAAATGGTGCTGGGAAGAGAAGTCTGAACTCCCTTTCATATTCAGGCCCAGGGAAAAATTCTTCAGGTCCTATGGGAACCTTCTGTATTTGTCCAAAGAAGAATATCACGTGCAGCATCTGGTAAAAAGCAGAGTTGGTCTCTGGAAGTGGTTAGGGTGGACACATACCATTTCCAGTGGTGACCCCCTAGCCTGTCTCCTGTCCCAAGCCCATCACGTTACCGTGTCCTCTCCAGCCATTGCTCCCATAGGAAGTCACAGCAGGAATGGATGGCTGTATCTAACATGAATGCAATGTGCAGAGAGAGCCTGGCACTCTGCGCTCCATTCCCCCTTGGCCTTCTCTCCTGCCTGTGTGACTGTGCTGCGTACCCTCCCCCTCTACTCGCAAGGCACAGCCATCGTCCCATTCTCTGGACACAAGACGGCCTGGACTGGACTGAGGACAGCTTTTGCTTCAGAAAGAGGAGACCATAGCCAGGGACGGCCATTTTAGAACTGTTCCTGACCAGGACCAGATCAACTTTTTGTGGGCCCCCGTGCCCAGACAGTGATCCACTCTCTGCCCAAAATAGGGTGACCAGATAGCAAGTGTGAAAAATCAGGACAGGGGGAGGGTAACAGGCATCCAGCCATATATGTGAAAGGCAAAAAAGCCCTGAATGTCAGCACCTAGCAAGGGATAGAAAAGGAAATAGGACTAGGTTCCTTAATGGATGAAAGGAAGTGTAGGGCTGCTGCTTAGCACAGCAAGGAGGCTGAGGCATTGAACTCCAATCCTCACTAAAAAGGTTAGTGGTGACAGATCCTCAACACAATTATTATTAACATCAAAAAGGAAGGACTGCAAGTCTTTTCGGTAAAAGAATATTGAGCTAAGTTAGATGGACTCAAGTCAGCAAGGCCTGATGAAATTCATTCTGGGGCACTCCAGGAAAGATCTGAAGCAATCTTGGAACTATTAGCTGTTATCTTTTCAAGAACTGGAGGGAGGGCTTGGGGCCTGGGACAGGGCAAACATAGTAGCTGTCTTTAACAAAGGAACAAAGAGGACTGGGGAATGACATACTGGAACGAAGAAGCACTTAGGGTTATAAGGAGCTGTGAAAAACAGATCATGCCAAACCAACTGAATTACCTTTGGCTGGTTACTGAGCTAGCAGATGAGGGAAAGTAGTTGATAAGATAGATCGTGATTTTAGGAAGGCTTTTGACACAGTCCCACATGACATTTTTATAAGCAAACCAGGGAAATATAGTTTAGATTAAATTGCTATAAAGTGGGTAAATAACTGGCTTCAAGCCTGGACTCAAAGAGCAGCTATCAGTGTTTCAATGTCAAACTGGGAGGGCATATCTAGTGGGGTCCCACTGCAATCTACCCTGGGCCTGGCAATGAACATTTGAATTGACCGCTTGGATAATGGGTGGAGCAGTTGTAGTCAATAGTGGGTTTGGGAAAAGAGCCAAATCCAGGCTCCAGACATTTTTGAATGGACGGTGAAATCTTTTTATTTATTTATTTATTATTTTTATATTATTTTCTCTGGAGTCTGGCCCCTGACTATACTTTAACCAAGAAATTTGGACTGTAACAAAAAACCATTGATTAGTGCCGGTGCAGAGGGTAGCCTTATAAAAACCGCAAATGACGCCAAGCCTGGGGGGATTACAAAGTCTTTGTAGGCCAGGATTAGAACTCAAAACCACCTTGACAGATTAGAGAATTGCTCTAAACTCAAGATGAAATTTCATTAAAGACAAGTGCAAAGTACTATAAGCAGGAAGGAAAAATCAAATGCACAATTAGAAAATAGGGAATGCTGGCTAGCTAGGGTTAGGGTGGCCGAAAAGGATCTGGGGGCTATAGTTGATGACAGACAGAATGTAAATTAATAATGTGACGTGGTTGTGAAAATGGCTAATGCTATTCTGGGGGCTGTTGATAGGAGTGCCCAGAGGTGGCCTTTCAGGCAGGTGAGGCAGGCATATACCTACGGCCCGGAGCAGTAAGGGACCTGCTTTGTAGACCCCAAAAGCCATGTCTGCCTTGGTCAGCAGCAGGAGGAGGAGTTGGCCCTTGGGGCCAGGGCCAGTGGAGGGAAACTGGGGCCAGTGGCATGGGGGGGAGGGGCTGGTGGAAGAACCAGGGCCACGGGAGGGGCCTGCAGGAGCCTATAGGGGGCCCCGCAATGGGGCTTCGCCTAAAGCCCCCTCTGGAAGCGCCGTATCTAAAACACAGGAGGTAACTGCTCCACTCAGCACTGGTGTGCTCTGAGCTGTGTCCAGTTCTGAGCAGCACACTTTAGGAAGGGTGTGGAAAAAGTCCGGAGGAGAGCCACAAAACGGATGGAAGGGTCAGAAAATCTGATCTGTGTGAGGAAGTTACAAACCAGGGCATGATTACTCTTCAGAAAACACCACGTAGGGATCTGATCACAGTCTTCAGCTACCGTAAGTGCAGCTATTCAAAGGACATGAGCAACTGTCTCCACGGAAAGGGCGATTCAGGTTGGTTATCAGGAGAACTTTCTGCTACTAATAGTAGTTAAACGCTGGAACAAGCTTCCCAGGGAGGTTGGGGACCCCAGTGATTGGAGATTTTTGAGAACAGGCTGGACAAACTCCTCTGATCTTTCCCCAGTGCAGGGGGCTGCACTTGAGGACCTTTCAAAGTCCATTTAGTCCAACAGGTCCCTCCCTCCCTCCCTGTCCTCCTCCCCTGCACACTCCTCTCCCCGGTGGCCTGCTTCCTCCCTACCCCAACCCCTACCCCAGCAGCCCCAGCATAGAGGGTAGCAGCATCCTGCCCTGTAAGAGGGAATTGGGCTGACTCCTCTGCATTTCCAGGTATGTTCCTTGCCATGCAGACCAACTGATCCACACAGTGCAGGCTCTTTAGTCCTGAGCTCCACTGAGGCCTCTTTTCCCAAACCCACGAAGCAGGGCTGAGACAGTAGGACAGGGAGCCCCGAGGCAGGATTGCTGGCCGCAGCTCTAGGTAGAAAGTGCTCACCTTCTGCATGTATTTCTTGATGGTGGCCGGCTGCAGTTCTTCCTCTGGTTCTTCCAACAGCTCAAGAAATTTGTCAATGAACTTCACCCCACTCCTCAGTAAATTGCTTTGGATCTGCGCCTTCTGAATGGCTGCCCTGCAAGGTGCCAGGAAAAGGCAGGGTCCTGCTGTGTCTGGCAGGCAAGGCAATGGCCTTCGGGGGCCAACCCCTCCCTGTGGAGCTTAACTGCCCAGAGTCCCCATGAACCAGTGGAGTCCTTGTCCCCCCACAGCATGTTCCCTCTGGGTGAGTGTCCAGCTCAGCCCTGGCAGTCCCACCGCATCCGCCCAGCCTGGACTCAGGCTTGGCCGTTCCTTCCCCAGCACCTTCTCTGGCCCAGGTCCCCCTCTTTAGAGCCAGCCTTGTCTGCCTTATTGGCAGCATGAAGTTCTGGAGCAAACGAACTGCCCCTTCCCACCAGGGCCTCCAATACACCCAGCTCGCTGCAGGATGAGAGCACGCCTGCCCTGCTCCTCCAGCCGGTGGATGAGGGGCGTTATGGTGGCCAGCTGTATGGAGAGGGTGCTGAGGACAGGAGGGATCTAGTCCATACGTGGGGCAGAAAGGGGGTCTCAGGCTCATACGTGGAAGGCAAGCCCAACCAAAAGGATCCTGAATTTGTCATATATATTGTGAATTAATTCTATTTAGATGGCACCCACAAGCCTCGGCCGACCGTGCTGGATTCTGCACTACTTTACTTGTGGTGGCTCCCAGGGCTATGCTCACACTGGCAGAGAACGGGGAAAGGGGGGAGAAAGCAGCTCCTCCCTCGGCGAGTCTCAGATCTCACGGCACTGGTTTCAGTGGGACCCGCCCGTTGACACCAGCTGGGCATCTGGCCCAGGCTGGACTACTCCGCTCTCTCATGGCTAAGCACCCTAGTTAGACAGTCACAAGCCCCCCAGGTTTCTGCAAGGGGCAGAAATAGCTGCTGAACATGGGGGTGAGGATTCCATGTGGTAACACTGGAAGGAACATGGCCTTCCTTTACCTTTTCGTCTTCATCTCTTCAGGAGAAAGGCTGGGTTCCATCTGTAGGAATAAAGCAGGAGAGCTAACGGCAGTCTGGTCCAGGGCAGTATGTGGTGGCTCCACAGGCAGTAATCCCACATCAAGGGCTCAAAGACACAGGCAAGGAGCAGAGCTCAGCACTTTCCTCCCAGCATCACTGTGCACATCCAGCCACCTGCAGAAATACTTGGCCCTCCTTTGCTGCAAGACACACCGCACCAGAAAGAATGCAGTTGGAAACCTCCCCAATCCCATCACGAGCAGCCAGGTACCCCAAAACATGTGCAAACCTGGGTCCATGCAGCAGGGGCCATGGTGGATGGAGAGAAACACAGTATCACCAGGAGATTTTAAAGAAGATCCTAGCGTGGTTTCCGGTAGTCTCTGGCTGTTTGAGCACCACGGCCCATCCTGGGGGCAAGGGGAGGCGCAATGCAGACTGACAATCAGTGCTGACCACTCTCCCACACGTCCTGGATCCAGTGATTTTGGCACCGGCTGCAGGAGCTTTCACCCCACATCTGCTCATCTCCTGCATCCTACAATTAATTCAGTCCGGATTGGAAAACTAAGGAAGGATTTCCCTCAGGGAGCCTCCAGGAGTAGGACACACAAGGAGTCCTGGGGCTCTTTTAAAGACTAATGCATTTATTTCATGCATGAGCTTTTGTGGGTGAAATCCCCCTTCATCAGATGCATGAAATGGGGGTTACAGTATGAAAGGGGGTTTGAAAATGTAGAGAAAGTCACCAGCTCAGTTCAGAATTTTTTCAGCAAACCAGCTGACTCTGCCATTTGCCCTTCTCTGTATTTATACTTCTGCTTTCATACTGTAACCTCCATTTCATGTATTATATAAATGTGCCAGTCTTTAAAGTGCCACAGGACTCCTTGTTTGCTTTGCTGAACTAGACTAACATGGCTCCCCTCTGGACTTGTCTCCAGGAGTGGGGAAAACCACCTGACCTTTTTTCAGCAAGCCCTCCTGGGACCCATGTATTCAATGAGCTCCCGTGAAGGGGAAATGTTAATTGCAGGCGGCGAGTTCTGCTGACCCAAAGGGCCAGGTAATAAAGGACTCATGAACTCTACATCTCCATCTACTCTAAATCAGTCCTGAGGACCGAGGGTTCTCCTCAGTTACTCTGGCTGACGGCAGGGACTGATTCTTGTGCCTACCTCCAGGTTAGAAGGAAACACTTTATGCCAGAACTTTTCCTTAGGTTTGACACATGTTTAAGAAGAGCTGAGTGATGGAGAGACTGGGGGGAAGGGAGGGGGCAGCAGACCTGGTCAGCTGCTCTGAAAAACAAAGATCACTTTGTGTGACACAGACTAGGTCTCCAGAAGAGCCCGGTCCAAACCGTGGCTAAGTGACCCAACATCTGCTGGCTGCTTGGCCTGAAACTGACAAGTCTTGGTTCAGTGTCTGCTGGACGAAAGCATCATCCACCGGCTCCGCAGGAACGGGATGTGGAGAGGAACCTGCTTTCTGGATCCTAGGGCTGGGTGCCCAGGGATGAGAGACCTGTGCCTAACTTGCACTACTACTGCCCGGGTGGTACCAGCCCCTGGGCCAGACACAGCCCGGCTCAATCCAGCCCAGAAAGCAGTTACAGAAGAGGAAAAGGCAGACAGATCCGGCGGCTGAGCTCTGTCCCAGGCTGTGTCCCTGCAGCCGGGGTTGATTGCGGCACTCTGCCGAGCTCAAGGGAGTAACCCCGCGGCTGAGGTGCTGGCACCCGCGTGGCCTTTCCCAGAGTCGGTGCTGGAGGCCATTGTATCTTGGTGCTACTACAGGCAGGATGGAAACGGCCAGCAGAACCAGACTCCACCTGCCTGGTGAAAACCCCAGTTCACGACTGGGAAGGGCTGGTCCATCCCTGCACCAATCATGGATCCCTGCTGCCACGTGCCCCAGCCCAGCCCAGCCCCGAGAGCGCCACCCAGCTGCAGTGCAGGGTGCACCCTGACTGTTCCCTAGGGAAATGCACCACGTGGGGAGAGGGAGGGGCTGCAGCCCTGGGCTATCGGGGGCCCTGCTGCCCCACCAAAATCCAGCTCCGGCTGGCCTGCCTAAGCAGTGTGCTGCCACCCCCCAAGAGCCGCTTGGCTGCCCCACCCCACCCCACCCCACTCTGTCAGAACCTGCTGGGACAGACCAGCCAACTCATAGTCGGGGCTGGAGCACAGTGGGCTCCACCCTCTCAGCCTGGACCTCCCCCCCAGCACCAGCCCAGTCTGCCCCCAGCCCTGGACCCTCCACCAGTGCCAGCCAGGCCACGGATTCCCCCCCACCCCCGGTGCCAGCTGAGCCACCCTGCCCCCTGGCTGGGTGCCACCATGGGGGGGGCACAAAAATGGGCAACCCCAGGGTCCTTGAGCTGGTCCTGTGCAGCTGCTGTCCCCAGTTGCTCCTCCAGCCAAAAGATCCCTTTTAGAGCTTCCTCATCGATCCCCAGTGGAGCAGGTGGTCTGATGCTCCTGTACTCAGCACTGTTCCTCTCCTGCTCTCACCCAGGCTCCGCCAGTCCCAGCCAGGTGAAAGTCACATAGCGCTGTCCCTTCTGGGCCTTGCCAGCCATGGATGCAAGAGAGGCTGCCCAGGGACACTGGGAAAACCGGATATTTGGCTGCAGAGGAAACTCAGAATTCTGGCTGCAAAGGCAGATCCTTCTTCCCAGAAAAATGCCCTTCCGTTAAGGGGCTGACGATAGCTCGCCCTGGAGGGCTGGTGAGGATTCAGCTCCACGCCAGGTGCATTGGTGTATCTATAGCCTGTCCCTGTGAGAACTCTGCCCAATGAGCCGTGGGAGGAGCAGTGGAAATAACCATACTACAGACAGCACAGCCCAGAAGCAAACCCCCTGCGTGCTGCTGACTCCCTTGCCTTCACCTGTCCCTATGCACAGGCAGCATTAACTCATCGGTGAAACTATTGTGGAGATAAAGAGATACAAAATGCACTAACATTACCTGGCAGCACCCAAGAAACCAGGGAGGGAAGTGAACCAGCTCAACTGCCTTCGGCTTCGGGCCACAGAATCAGCCTGAGCTGCAGTCGTTACCGTATTTAACAGAAGAAACCCATTTCCTGGTGAGTAATGCAGAGAACTGGCACATTCCAGGGCTCTGGCCTGATTCAGCAAAGCTACGTTGCTAAAACAAGCTGCCTGAGCAATGAACAAGCTTGGGTGAGGAGAGAGCAGAGGAGGTGGTAACAATTATGAACCAAGGCAGCTCAGCAACCAGTGGTCCATGGACAGCAGATGGGTGGGAAGCCACAAATGGGTCCATGGAAGGGCCTGCCAGGCTAATGGTCCATCCAGCACGGTGTCCTGCGCTTGCCTGCAGCCTGGAGGCAGAACGCAGTGGGCATGGCTGCTCGCTGAAGGAAGGGGTGACCCACGACGCACACTCTGGGGGCTTAATAATCCCTCTCTGAGTTTACGAAGCTAAAGATCTTTGGCTCAGCAGTGAGTCCAGTCTTGGTTTTCAGCCCTGTGACCCTGTGGCTGGTGAGTCTCCCACGAGTCACATGCAGCGGGAGGCAGCAGGGCCTTGCTCTTATTCCATAACAGAAGTGACTTTAGAACAAGCCCTTGTTCCCCCGGAGAGGGAAGGAGGGACCAGTCATGGCAGAGGGCCTGAGAATCTTAAACTCAGCTAGGATCTGGTTCCTCCATCCAGTCCCACCTAGTTCTTCTCCTTCCAGGCTCCAGAGTCCTAGGTACCACAGCCTCTGGTCACACGTAAGCCCTGCCCCAGAGCTCCAACCATCGTTTCTGCTCTTCTCTGGAGCTTTCCAACCCACTGCTGGTTCTTTCTGGAGCTGGTGTGCCCACCTGAACCTACCATTTCAGAAGAGGGCAAGGTATCAGCCTGGTAGGGAGCCTCCTGCCTTCCACTTATGTTTGGAGGGAATTTGTGGAAATTCCCAATTTGTGGAATTAGTGTCCTACTATGGGACAGGCCCTTTTACAAGCAGCTCACGCCCAGGGAGGCAGTCCAGGCTCCAGTGACTAAGCAGTCCACCCATCATGCATGCCACACCACACCCACCATCGAGACTCCCACACTCCAGCACTCGCAGATAACCCTTCTCCACCACTTGTGCACCCCAGATAACGTGTGCACTCTCGCAGCACCTGCCGTTCCCAGATCTTTCAGTCACCTGAGATAAAGTGCCCCTTTTCGTTTGTTCCTTTGAGGTGATGGGGGAGCACAGACCCTGCACCTGCCTCTCCAATTCCAGCTGACTGCCAGGAAGTAATTGCATTGCATTTAGTGGAATATGGTGCCTTTCACCACTTCATGTTTTGTGCAGAAGGAGGAGGCACATCTGAGAGGAAACTCCTTGCCCTTGGAGCACAGTTGCTCAACCCTTTAACTTCTCTGAGAAATGAAACTTAGCCCTTACTGGAAATCTAAGCTTCCTGCCTGCGCCTGCCAGAGACGAACAGGGATTCAGCAACCTGCCCTTGAGCTTGTGTGTGCCCCAGCACCTATGCAGAAATACAGGTTCCTGGCCTGAATAGCTCACATATGTACACACAATCACTTTATTGCACGATAAGGCTCCTTATCGCACAATAAAGCTGCCTGTGTACACATGATCATTTTTCTTGTTGGGCGGCAACACCCTCTTGCCACGCAACAGTTAAACCACTCAAACAAGAGTGGTAGCATTACTGTGGAACTGTTCCGCAGTAATGCTCGTGCGTACGCTTTTTGCGCAATAGACAGCCTCCGGAAATGTCCCAGAGTGCCAATCGAGGGCACTGGGACATTGGAGCTGTCAAATATGTCAATTTCACTGCTCTGGCTGAGCAGTGAAATTGACTATTATGGGAGCTGCCAGGTTCGGCAGCTCCCCTGGACTGAGCTGGGGGCTGGCCCTGCTGGTTCGAGCCAGCCCCTTAGCTCAGTCTAGGGGTTCGGGTGGCGGCAGGGGCTGCGGCTCCCACTGCCACCTGAAGTCCTGAAGCCCCCTAGCTCAGCCCCAGGGCTTCAGGTGGTGGCGGGAGACCCTGTCGCCACCCGAGGCCCCGGGGCCGAGCTAGGGGGCTGGCTGTAGGCAGTGCGTGGTGGGACAGGTGCCCACCACACACTGCTCTTGTATCGCAAAGGAGCGTTCACACGGGTGAATGCTCCTTTGCGATATAAGGAGAACGTGTGCACACACCAAAGCGCTATATTTATATTTATAGCGCTTTCCTTGTCCCGCAACAGCTTATTGCAGGACAAGTTTGTCGTGTGTACATAAGTTTCACACAGGAGACGGCACAAAGGAGGATCCAATTACACGATCCAGGAAAGCTCCAGAACTGCTGAGGGGAAGGAGATTGGTGGCCAGAGGTGTCGGCAAAAGCAGATTGCTAGAAGAACACGAAGCGACTAGGAGAGGCCATGCAGTACAGGTGGCACACTATGAAAGGGGAGGGGAGGTGCCCAGGGCAGAGCATACGGAGGTGAGCCAGCGAGCACCCAGAACCGGGAAGGTGAAGATGAGGTATTGAGCCCAGCGACCCCATTAAACTGACAGCTAACGTCATGTGCAGACAACAGGCGTGGTGTCCTCGCAGCAATTCTGGTGCTGACTCCACTGGCTTCATCAGCCCGTTACAGCCCCTGCAACCGGCCCAGGCCAGCAGCCACCAGGGCGGGACCTGCACCACTGAAGTGGTGTCCCAGAGGGTGCAGACTTCTGTCCAGCCCAGGAGGGAAGAACCTGCCTGGCCCTCAGGGCTCTGGGGGAGTCAAGGGGCAGCGAGGAGGACCCAAGTCCAGGCGTGAGCCAGCTGCACTCACCCCCGGGGGTCGTGCCACCCCCACACCTGAGGACTCAGAGCCAGCAGCAGCACAGGCTTTAGTGCGGGGGCCGCCCTAGGCGCCCGAGTTGAGCAAGGATGCCAGACCAGATTAGGGCCCTCCGGGAGGAGCAGCACCTGCTGCTCACTACAGCCCTCTTTGGAGGTGAATGAACAGAGGCCCTGAGCAGCCCCGAAGCCTCACATGAGCTGTCAGGGCCTCCCACCAGAGGCTCCTGATACAGTAGCTCCAGGGAGTGCTGACTTCCATGTGTAGCTGTGAGATCCTCCAGCGCTGCCACCAGCTGCGGCCAGATCGTGAGGGATCCGGGATGAATTGCACGGTGCAGCCATGCTCGCAGGGAACACCTTAAACAAACGGTCCAGGGACTGCAGCAGCTCCCAGTTTACATGGTGCTAGCAGGCGTGGGAACAGCCGCACAGCACTGGAGCCAGCCTGGCTGCCCTTCAGGGCCCGTGAAGCCTCATCTGTGTCGCATGCTGGACGAGGCAGTTGAGGTTCTAGGGCAGGGGAAGCAACCTTTGCCACGCCCTGTGCCGGCCCCTCCTCCTCAACCCTCAGTGGAGGCCGAAGGCCCTCTCGTGGAAAGAAGCCAGCTGGAGTGGCTCCTCTCAGCCGTGGCCCGGGGGACCCCTATCCCCAGGCACGTCACGGAAAGACGCTGTCTGGAGCGACTCCTTTCGGCAGCAGCACACCACAGAGAGGAGCCGCTCTGGGCGGCTTCTTTACACCGTATGCCTGGGGCGTGGACGTGGCACGGACCTCTGCACTGCAGCCACCCCTGAAAGCCACGTGGAGTGTCTTTTGGTGGCAGGAGTGGCAATTTCTGTGGAGCCACAGAGGATGCCAAGTGCCGATCTGAATGGGCTTGTGTGCCAGTTGCACGTGGGCCGGGGGTTGCCTACCTGTTCTAGGGAATGTCTTCCAGTTGGCGTTGGTCTCGCTTCAATTAGTCACAGAGCACATAAGGACATAAGGTGGATCGAAAACTGGTTAGATCAATGGGCTCAGCGGGTAGGAATCAATGGCTCGATGTCTGGTTGGCAACCGGTAACGAGTGGAGTGTCCCAGGGGTCGGCCCTGGGGCCGGTTCTATTCAACATCTTCATTAATGATCTTGATGATGGAATAGATTGCGTGCTTAGTAAGTTTGCGGATGACACCAAGCTGGGGGGAATGGTAGATACTCTGGAGGGCAGGGACAGGATCCAGGGAGACTTGGACAAATTGGAACACTGGGCCGAAAGAAACCTCATGAGGTTCAACAAAAACAAGTGCAAAGTCCTGCACTTAGGACGGAAAAATCCCATGCACTGCTACAGGCTGGGGACCGATCGGCTAAGTAGCAACGCTGTAGAAAAGGACCTGGGAGTTATGGTGGACGGGAAGATGAATATGAGCCAACAGTGTGCCCTTGTTGCCAAAAAGGCCAATGGCATATTAGGCTGCATCAGTAGGAGTATTGCCAGCAGATCGAGGGATGGGATAATTCCCCTCTATTCGACACTGGTCAGGCCACATCTGGAATACTGTGTCCAGTTTTGGGCTCCCCACTACAGAAAGGATGTGGACAAATTAGAAAGAGTCCAGCGGAGGGCAACAAAAATGATTAGGGGGCTGGGGAACATGACTTATGAGGAGAGACTGAAGGAACTAGGCTTATTTAGTCTACAGAAGAGAAGACTGAGGGGAGATTTGATAGCAACCTTCAACTACTTGAAGGGTTGCTCCAAAGAGGAGGGAGCTAGGCTGTTCTCGAGGGTAACAGAGGA
>ML685805.1:11128794-11177689 GCA_007922175.1 Pelusios castaneus | reverse complement strand
GATGTGATAATTCCCCTCTATTCGACACTGGTCAGGCCGCATCTGGAATACTGTGTCCAGTTTTGGGCTCTCCACTACAGAAAGGATGTGGACAAACTAGAAAGAGTCCAGCGGAGGGCAACAAAAATGATTAGGGGGCTGGGGCACATGACCTATGAGGAGAGACTGAAGGAACTAGGCTTATTTAGTCTACAGAAGAGAAGACTGAGGGGAGATTTGATAGCAACCTTCAACTACTTGAAGGGATGCTCCAAAGAGGAGGGAGCTAGGCTGTTCTCGAGGGTAACAGAGGACAGAACAAGGAGCAATGGTTTCAAATTACAGCTGGGGAGGTCAAGGTTGGATATTAGGAAAAACTTTCTCACTAGGAGGGTGGTGAAGCATTGGAATGGGCTATCTAGGGAGGTGGTAGAATCTCCATCTTTGGAGATTTTTAAGGCCCGGTTAGACAAAACCCTGGCTGGGGTAATTTAGGGGGAGTGGTCCTGCTTTTTAGCAGGGGGTTGGACTAGATGACCTCGTGAGGTCCCTTCCAACCCTATTATTCTATGATTCTATGATTCTAAGGAACTGCCACACCCCTTGGGAAGCAGGTGAGCAGGGCCTGCTGTCCTCAGTTAACAGGGAAACCCTGAAGCAGATGGGTTTGGGTGACTCGTCCAAGGCCACACAACAGAGACTGGGTCCCACTCCTATGCTCAGACCACATCTCTTTTGAAGGTGCCTGGAGCTGTGCTGATAAACTTACCCCAGTCACCAGGTCTTCTGCACATGGATAGATTTCCTGTCCAAATAGCTGAAGCCCATCCCTCAAAAACTCCTCTAAGGTCTTGCCAAGTCTGTGCAACACCTCTTCTTCATATGCATAAACGCCACAGTCCTCAGCAACAAGGATAATCAGCTGCTGTCCAGTGGCCAGACACGGTACGTCATCCACGGTGCCAAGAACCGCCATCTTCGTAAGCTTTGGCAGATAAAGGGCCTCCCAGAAGCCCAATACCTCTGGCTGCCCTTTGAGGTACGTCTCATCCAGGCCACAAATCGTCAGCTGAAAACGTTGTGGTTTATCAAAGGAAATGACTCTGCCTCTCTTTTCTTTCACATACTGAGACACCAGCTCCAGGTTTTTAGCTATAGGAGAATAAGAAATTAACAACCAGGAGTCCCATCCCAACCACCACACCCCACCGAGCCCCATCTGACAACCCTTCTTCATGCTTTGGATCCTTTGACTGCAACGTGGCATTTGTGATCTGCTTCAGAGAAGTTATACTGGTTTGCGTGCGTATTTCTGAAAATGCCAGGAGAAAGCACAGATGGGAATAAGGACAAGGAAGAACTTTAGGGCAGTGGATCCACAATGATTCATTTCCAGACAGTCTTACATTTGGGCTCCCGAAAGAACGCCTTGTGTGGATGTTAGGTGCACTCCAGTGGAACACATCTCCCCTTCGTTCTCCTTCCAACACATCCTTTTTGTTGCAGTTTCCTAGTTTTTTGAGCGAGCCCAAGAGTTAAAGTCAGGCTGGCATACATGTCCCAGAGCGTAGCCCTGCTGTGCCCATCTTACGGAGCTCAGCGAGTACAGGGCTCCATCCCGTAATCTCTTGCAAGTTCACAGGAAAAACATTCAGGTGTCTGTGCACTTAGGCCTGGGTGGAAATGGGGCAGTGGCTGGTAGACAGCAAAGAGAGGAGCAGTCTTTCCCAGCCTCCTGCCCACTCCCCTCTTCCTGCTCCAGCCTCCATTCCGACGCAGCAGAGCACAACACATGCCCACCGCCGCCTACCCCCAAACATGGCCCTCCCTGCAAAGGTGGATAAAAATCAGTGATTTTCTTAAAAACAAAGCAACCCCCCAGATATTTAAAATTAAATATGGCTTTTATTTGAAATAAAAATATTTAAAATGGAAATTGAAAACTTGTATTAAGGCCTCAACTTACAACGGTTAAGATAACTGAAATTCAACACAACATAGAACGTGTTTGCTGGCAAGCTTTAAAGAAAGTCAGCCCACTAAACGGGTGGAAGCCACTGGCTAAGCACCTAGCACTTCAGTTTGCTGAAGGGCTAAACCAGCTTTTAACACACGGCTTGACAAACCCTGGGCACCAGGTCACCATGGTGCCCAGGATTTTGCCTCCTGGTGCCCCCAAAAAAGAGACAGCGGGGCTGAATTTCCAGCATCGCCGTCCACCTCTCTCCCTCCGCCTCCCTGCTGCTGCCACCGAAAGTGCTGCCAGTGCGGCTTTTTTCAGCAATGGGGGGATCTTTTGCACACCCTGCTCGCCACCGAATGTAGCTGCGGCAGTTTTTCAGCAACTGGGGCCCGGTGCATTCTGCACCACCACTGGAAAAAGTGATAGCAGCAGTATTTTGGTGGGGGGCGGGGGGGTTCTTCTCTGTCAGATACCTAGGGGCACCTTGGTTTTTGGGCTGGCCCCTAGCTGTCTGACAGATTTGTCAAGGCCTGTTTTAACAGCAGCAGCCTCTTCTGCGAGTACAGAGTTCAGTTTATTTCATCTCGTTCACTTCCGTGACTAGGGCCTTGTCTAAACGATCAGATTATAGCGCAACTTCTGAACTGCGCTATAAGAAGCACGTGATGGTTATCGCGGTGTAGCGCGTACACACGTCGCTCCTTGTTCCGTCACAGAATTCCTCGCTGTAATGCGCATTATTGCACTGAATTCTGGGCACGTATCCCAGCGTTCCTTTTTCCCTGAGTACGCGCTTGGAATCATGGGATGAAGGAAAGGAGCACAAAGCACCATGGGTAAACTAGATGTTTCCCATGGTGCATTGCATTTCCCTAGCGTCTTTCGCGTTGCCAATAGCAACTCACGCCTATTTTCAATAGTGTTTGCACGGAGCGCGCCATTGGAAAGCAACAAAATCAGCGTCAGCATGGATCCTGCTCTGGTCTCCACTCTCGCCCTCCACATGCTGAACACATCTCGGCTGGTTGCTCATTACGTTATGAGCTCCCAGCCAGAGGATGACACAGAGGAGCAGCGGCTGATCGATGCCATGCAGAGCAACAGCACCGCTTTGCTCAGCACCTTCACCGATCATCTGCACACGGTCCAACGCCGTTTCTGGTCGCGAGAGACGAGCACCGAGTGGTGGGATCGCATTGTTATGTAGCTGTGGGATGACGAGCAGTGGGTACAGAACTTTCGAATGCGGAAAGCAACCTTTCTGGAACTGTGTTCAGAGTTGGCCCCTGCCCTGCGACGTAAAGACATCAACATGAGATCAGCCCTCACTATGGAGAAGCGTGTAGCAATAGCTGTTTGGAAGATGGCGACTCCTGACTGCTACCGGTCCGTTGCAAACCAGTTTGGAGTTGGGAGGTCCACCGTCGGATTAGCCCTGTCACAAGTATGCCGAGCCATCAATCGTGTTCTCCTACGGAGGATGGTGATGTTGGGCAATGTTCGTGACATTGTGGACGGCTTTGGTGCCATGGGATTCCTGAACTGCGGGGGAGCCATAGACAGCACACACATCCCTATTTTGGCACCGGATCAGCTCGCTACCGAGTACATCAACAGGAAGGGCTACTTCTCCATGGTGCTGCAAGCACTCGTGGATCACAAGGGGCGTTTTATGGACATCAATGCTGGGTGGTCGGGAAAGGTGCATGATGCCTGCATTTTCAGGAACTCCGGTCTGTACCAGAAGCTGCAAGGGGGTACCTTTTTCCCTGATAAAAAAATTACAGTGGGGGATGTGGAGATGCCCACAGTTATCCTCGGAGACCCAGCATACCCACTGATGCCATAGCTCATGAAGCCATACACCGGGAACCTAGATCAAAGCAAGGAGCGGTTCAATTACAGATTGAGCCACTGCAGAATGACTGTGGAGTGTGTCTTCGGCCGTTTAAAAGGCCGCTGGCGCTGTTTGTATGGGCGGCTGCACTTGTCGGAGGACAACATCCCTGCTGTGATTGCGTCTTGTTGTGTCCTCCATAATATTTGTGAAAGTCGGGGAGAAAAGTTTTGCCCAGTGTGGGCTACGGAGGCACAGCGCCTCAAGGAGGCATACGAACAGCCAGCCACTAGGAGTATTAGGGGGGGCTAAAGGGGAAGCTTCTTGCATAAGGGAGGCACTCAAGGAGCATTTCAATTACGCCCTCCCCTAGTTTTCTTTTAGGACGCATCTGCTGCACCTTATGAAAGTTGCCATGTGTAAAAATAAAGCCATAATCAAATGATTTTATTCTGTTTTTATTCAAACCTAGAAGGTTGGGGTTAGAGGTGTGTGTAGCTGCGGGGCTCTAGAAAGTACGGGGGTGGAGAGCTAGTTGTTGGAATGCTACGGTGGGACGGGTGCACTTCAAAGAAATTCTTATAGGGACTACGGGGGGTGGGAGGCAGACACGGCTGAAGTGTCTGTAGTGGAGCCCTAACATTAATCGCCTGGGACTGCAAAGCGATCATGCTCTTGAACAGTTCTGTTTGCTCCTTCATGACGCTTATCAGTTCCTCGGTGTGTGTTTTCCACATCTGCTCGTATTCAGCTCTGAATGCTCTAGTCTCAGTGGAGGAATCCTGTGCAGCTTTCAACATGTCCTGAAACATATCCTCCCTGTTCCTTCGTGCACGCTGCCGAATGTTTCTCATTCGGGCAGCGGGGGTAGACAACAGCCTTCTCAAGGTCTGTTCTAAAGAAAGAAATAATTGTAAAGCTGCTGTTTACACATAGCCAGGATAAGAAAATTAAACTTCCAGTAGCACATTACTCTGGAAGGTGCAGGGCGGTCAACATCCTATGCCTTGCTGAAGCGGACAAGGTACGTCCTAGTAGACAGCTTTACTGGGGGCTAATAATCAGCGTTGGGCACAGAGATGGAACCCGATATCGCTCTCCTCAGACTGCCCCTGCCTGCTAGAATACATCTCCTACATGCCGCGGGGCAGCCAGCCGGGACCGTATGCTGCAGCACTGTTTGCTGCCATGGTTCCCGGGGCTGTGCTTTGCAGCTGGCGGGGCAAAGTGTCCGTCTTTGGGAACGTTGGCACAAACGCTCTCCCATCCAATCTGAGTACTAGGCTCTGGAGGTACATTGAGGAATCATTTACTGACCTACATGCAGATGATTACTTCACAATCAGTGCTTGTGTTGATGCCCTTCTCATGGATGGGGAGTAAGGAGCGTGCACAGCGGGGAGAGACAGCAAGCACCCCCGCAACGCACAATGATATTTTAACGTGAGACAGACTTTTAGCATTACAAATCAGAAACTTACCAGAGCCCCCCTCAGCTGACTCATAGGACATGCTGCAATTAATGTCTTCTTGAGAGGACGTCTCAGCGGGGGTGCAGAACAGCTCCTGGCTACACGATGCTGCGCTTTGCCCCGGGTCCTCCTCCGTCTCCCCCACCACCTCCTCAAGGTCCTCATCCAGCTCTGTTGTGGCATTGACTTCATCTGTGGTTAGAGATGTGTCCACTGTGGTGTTTGGAGTCGTTGTGGGGTCACCACTGAGGATGGCTCCGATCTCCTGATAGTACCTGCATGTAGCAGGCACTGATCCCGATCGCCGGTTTGCCTCCTTCACTCTCTGATAGCTGATTCTTAGCTCCTTCACCTTTGTTCTACACTGCAATGTGTCTCTATCACAACCTTTCTCCGTCATTGCCCGAGAAATCATGCCAAATGTATCATAATTTCGTCTGCTGCCGCGAAGCTGCGCCTGCACAGCGGACTCTCCCCAGATGCTGATCAGGTCAAGCACCTCTGCCGTGGACCAAAGGGGTGCACGTCTTCCACAACGGGCCGCCATTGCTACTGGAAACGCTGCTGCACTCCAATGCACTCCACAAGGAAAAGACCAGTAAATGAAACTGACGAAATATTTGAAAATCCCGGTAATCAACTCTGGGCGGGAACAGTTTCGTCACTGCCAAAGAGCAGGTGGGGGGAAGTCCAGAGAGGACGACTTGGGAATGCTGGGACACTTCTGGAGGCCAATCATTGCGCGGTAAGCGTACACATGAGCGCAAACGCGCAACAGATGATACGCAACAGCTGTTACCACTCTCGTCGAAGTGGTTGTTGGATTGTGCTACAACAAGCCGCTTGACGCGCAACATCACCGTTGCACGTATGTACACCGTGCTTGATATCGCGCGGTAATGATTTTTCCTGTGCAATACAGTGATCGTGTATACAAGGCCTAGCTCTTTCAAAGTAAAAGAAACCATTCAGAAGTTGAGAAAGGAGGAAGGCTTATTTTCCTCTCCCAGTCTAGGATTAAAAACTAGGTTTGAGAGATGAGATCTACTAGTTCTAAAATCTTGAAGTACAGTGACCAGAAACAATCAGTTCAGTTCACTAATGTATTTAATATCTCAATTAGTTTTAAATGCAAAGTATGTTCTGAAAAGCTTTGTTCTGGTGTATCCTGCACATTTACGGCATTTTGTTTAATAAAAGTTCATCTGAAAAAATGCAAATTAAACAATATAATTGCTTAAATAAATGTGTATAGATACGATATATCCACTGGTTACCAAAACCACACCAAATTTACCATAAAGGCTAAGTTCAAATGCAAAACAATTAAAGTTGATGATTTAAAAATTTTAAATTGTTTCCTGCTTGCCAATTAAAATAATGATTTAAATCAATCAATTCTGATCCCCCTTCCAGATCCCTGGTTCTCAGGACAGCGATATTTGTATTTATAAGTATAAATAAATATATACCTAGAACCATTTGAAAATAACTGCAAAATTTGCTCTGTTTACCCACATGAAAACAATTCTGTGTGGCTGCATAATTAACACCAGCTGACATTTGACAGCAGTCTCTAGTTTGGAGAGGACAATAAGAGCCCTATGGATTAGGAGAGCTTTCCAGGTTGAAAAGAGAATACATATTTTGCTTAGGAGGTTAAAGACACAAACACAAACACGCACGCGCTGCCCGGGATGAGTGGAACATGCCAGCTGATACACAGCGTAATATTTTCATAGTCATCTGAGTGACTTGGAGAACCTATGTCCTGTTTTCAAGTCCCTTTGGAATGTACTGCAGGCAGTGAGTAAAACTTTCCAGAAGGACACAGGACAAGCCCAGCACCCACAAGCCCTGCCCAGTCAGCTAGGGAGTTGAAAAAAATACTCACGACTGCCACGTAACTTCCTTATGAGTTCCTCTTTAGCACTAGAGCCAGTGGCCTTCCGCTTGGATTCCATTTTGCTGAACAAAAGATAGATAGATAGATATCTAAGGTATACACATTCCAAAATCCAGAAACATCAAAGCTCAAAATCATTAATTTCACTCAAAGCAGGGCCAGGATCTCAGCACGGAGACCAGCTCACCAGCGATACACAATGGGACAAGATGGGAAGTGACTGACATAGCAGCCTGGTGCACGGTTTGGGAGAGCTCCATGAATGGGGGAATATACTGAAAGGTGGGAGCTCAAATTGGATTTCTGGAACTCAGACCCTGTTTTGATCCACCCACCCTAGTAAAGACTCAGCTCTAGCGGGCACTGGCTCAGGCGAGAAGAACACAGGCTTAAAGGGATCTGAACACAATGGAGGACTGGCACAGAGCCTAGGAGGAAAGAACGCACAGAGTTAAACCACGAAATCCTAAATCTACCATCAGCTCTGCAGGTCACGTCAACTTTCTGCCTAGGTTTCTCAATCTGCACTATTTATCTACCTATCTAGCTGATACAAGAGCTGTGTGGTGCACATGTGACAGCAGAAAGAAACCTCCCTCACATTCCAGTCCCCTCCACTGTGTATTGCCAGTTCAGGGACCATCAAGAGTTGAGAGAGGCCAATGCGCAACTGATGTCCAGTCAAGACGGCGATCCATTTCTTCCTCTCCCCCGCACAGCACTGAGAGAGAAGCCGGGGGCTGTTGTGGCCCCAGAATGCCTTTTCCTTGCAACCACCCTCTTGAGCCAAGGGTGTCGGGCGCCTGTCGGTGCTAAGTCCAGATCTGTGCTCTCAGGCGCCCCACACCACTCCCCCCACTGCACCCCTCTGCAGCCTGCTGCCCGGGCCCTCCTGCTGCCCCCAGCACTATGCCAGTCTCGGGGTACACAAGTGGAGCAGGGGGGGCTGGCTGCTACTGTCCCTTCAGGAAACCTATTGTACCACAAGTAGTATATGGGGGAAATTTCTCAACAGTGCTTAAGTGACTTAGGAGCCTAATTCCCTTTCCAAAAACGATGGCGGCACTTCAGAGCCAAGTCTCAACTGGCAGTTACCAGGATTTAGTCTCCGGAATCACTTTCCAAACTGTACCTGTACGTGAGAGATCCGGCCCCCACTCCGACAGCTCCTGGGAAATCCCGCCGCCCCGCCCCGGCAAACTAATCAACTGGCGGCTCGGTCCGTCCCCGCCGCTGGAGACCGGCCAGTGCCCGGCAGCACCTAAGCCGGGGGAGCGGTGCCGGACAGAGCCCTGCCCCAGGGGACTGTCCCCGGGCAGCTGGTGCGATAGAGAAATGTGGAGCTGTTCGTTTCCCAGAAAGCAGCAACCTCGGCGGTGCCAGGCCGCGGGGACCCCCCTCCCGGAGCCCACTTGGGGCGGGGTCCGACCGACTCCTGGCCAGGGACGAACCGGTTCGGCCCGAAACGTCCCCGCGGCTCCCCAGAGGCAGTGTCCCGAAGAGCCCGGCTGTCGGCGCTGCCCTCACCTGCCGGCGCCACCGGCACCATAGCCCCGGAGCCCGGCCCGCTCCGCCGCCCGAACCGCCATCGCCGAGTCCCCTGGCGCCGCTGCTGCTGTTACTCTCGGCTCCGCGGGTGGGATTAGCCCTGGCCTGGCCCGGCCCCGCTCCGGGTGTGTAGCCCTGGCCTGGCCCCGCTCGGCTCCGCTCCGCGTGTGTAGCCCTGGCCTGGCCCCGCTCGGCTCCGGGTGTGTAGCCCTGGCCTGGCCCGGCCCCGCTCGGCTCCGGGTGTGTAGCCCTGGCCTGGCCCGGCCCCGCTCGGCTCCGGGTGTGTAGCCCTGGCCTGGCCCGGCCCCGCTCCGCTCCGCGTGTGTAGCCCTGGCCTGGCCCCGCTCGGCTCCGCTCCGCGTGTGTAGCCCTGGCCTGGCCTGGCCTGGCCCGGCCCCGCTCCGCTCCGCGTGTGTAGCCCTGGCCTGGCCCCGCTCCGCTCCGCTCCGCTCCGCGTGTGTAGCCCTGGCCTGGCCCCGCTCCGTGTGTGTGTGTATCTCTATATGTGTCTCCGGGTGTGTATATGTATCTCTATATGTGTCTATGGAGCTTTGTCCTCGCCCCGCTCCGCTGTAACCGACCGCAGCGCAGCCCCGGCCTCGTCCCTCCTCCCCACGCAGCGCTGGGCGGCTCCTTACGTCACAGCCAGGGCCGCATCCGGCCCGAGGAGTAAAGCCGTGCTCAGGCCTCACATCACCGGCACCCCGGTGGGGGCGGGGCAGTGTGACGAACGGATGCCGCCCCCTGGAGCTCGTGCCCGGAGTCAGGTCTCATCCCCCCAGGGCCCCGGGCCGTGCCCGGATCTCCCACTGGCTGACCCCGCACATGGGGCTTCCCCCCCCCGTCTGCTTTATTGAGTTAGCTTCCCTGGGTCTCGGCCTAAGTGTGTCCGCAAATAGGTTTCTCTTGTGTTTTCCTTTACTCTTCCTGCTCCTGTTACAGGGCCAGACACTTCCTCTTTATTCCTCATGGTATTGGGCCTCTGAACCCACACATAGCTGAGGGCTCAGCCTCAGCATGTCTTAATCCAGCCCTGACCTGCCCCCAGCTCGGGCCTGCTGGGAACCTGCCCCAGGGGGCGACCCTGCCGGCTGGCTTGGCCGTCTCCTTTCCCTTCCCTTGCCAGAGCAGGCACCGGCCTCACCCTTCAGCCCCCAACACTGGGCGTTTCCTGGTTCCCCGTGTTGGGCACCGCTGGTCTAAATGAAACCATTCATCCACCTCCCATTAGCAATGAATCCTGCCGGGTTCTGTTCTTCTCATGTCCTGAGTCCTTGCCACAAGCTAAGAGCGGAACAAAACAGGCTAAGTAAGCCCCATGGTCCATCCAGGCCAGCAGGGACTTGTCAGGCGAGCCGTCCATTCCCTGCTGGCTAATCCGTTTCTGACCCAGGATGAAGGACCCACAGCATGGGGTTGCATCCCTGACCATCTTGGCTAACAGTCATTAATGGACCTATCCTCCAGGAGCTTATCTCATTGTTTTTTTAACCCAGTTGTAGTTTGGGTTTTCACAATACAACGTGGCAAGGAGTTCCACAGGTTGACTGTGTGTTGTGCAAAGCAGGGCTTCCTTAAATCTGCTGCCTGTTAATTCCATCGGGTTTGTGAAGGGGAAAACAACACTTCATTGTTCATCTTCTCCACTAGCAGGACTCTGCCTTCATATTCAACTCATTCAGACTGCCCCTTGCTCCTGTCCCCCAAGACAGAGTATGGCATCAGTGGTGGGGGGCGGATTGCGGAGAAGTTTGCGGAACAAGGAAGTATAAGTTGCAGCTGTTGACAAGCCAAGCCTAGCCCACACCCAGTGCACATGGCCCCACTGCTTACACCACTGATCTCGGTCACCCCAAACAACTTCCCTTCCCAGCACTGCAGTGCAGGCACCACACCACCTGCCTGGCTGTGGGGAAAGAGCTGGGCCAGAGCCAAGTCCCACAGTCAGGCGGCTCTCTGCGTTTGAAAAGGAGGGGGAGGGAGGGAAGGCAAGAACAGAGTAAACAAGACAGCCAGGAAATTCACATGACCATATGCACAACCCTGACTCATCCCCTTCCCCGTTCTTCTTGTGGAACTTCCTGGCGCTCGTCCCATTAGCAAGGCCTGATTCCTGCCTGGGGTAGGGCCTGTGCATAGGGCCCACAAGGCAATATCTACAGGCAGATTTGGTCGTGAGCTCACTGTGGGGAGGAGTTCCAAGAATATGTTCTCTGATCCTCAGCACCGTGACCCTCATCCTTCCTCTGCTCTGGACACATTTGAAATGGGAGGCGATGGAGCCCTCCCCAGGGAGATGCATTTCAAGAGGTAGCTTAAGCCCACAGCCAGGGTGGCCTAGTTCCACCTTGGGCGCTGGCTCTGTGGTGCTTGTCAGCTCATGCCAAGGGCCGAGGTCTCAAGTGAACTGCACGCAGAGCTGGAACCTGCCCGGCTCCCCTCGAGTTAGTTACCACAGAGTCAAGAGCTGTGGTATCAACAGCACACACTGGGAGACAGTGGCCCCAGACAAGGATCACCGGCGCAGACCTGTCAGAGACAGAATGGCCACTTTTGAGGAAAAAATGCCTTGCCCTGGTCAAATGACCGAAAAGGACAGACAATTGTCGCGCAGCAGCTGTGGCCCTATGCTGCAGCTCAAGGCTCAGACACCAAAGGACCCATATAAAATAAACCCACGGAGGAGCTCGTCCTCAACTTGAAATGTCACCACCGACGATTAGACGTGTTCAAATGGCCTCAGTGGTCAGACTTTCTGAAAGGCTTGTAAACGGCCGCCTGCTTTACTCTCACATAAGATCTGTGTCCCATGGCACAAGGGTTTGCTCTGTAACTCGATCACTGGGGAGACGCAGTAACAAGCAGGAAATACTAGTTTCCACAGGAGGTGTTATCTCCTCCCAAGGAAGGAAGCTCCGTCAACACCAGAGAGACCATTGTGGGACATCAGAGGATAAAAGACTTTGCAGGCTGTCCCCCCCGGCCCCCACCACACACAATGAAGAGATGTGCAACTGAATTCCCCCCAGCAGCTGAACTTGTAACTCCAAGGGGAAGAGGGAAGAGGCTAACAAGGAGGACCAGTCGCTTTGTGCTCTTGGGTTTTGAGGATTCCTACTAAACATGAGGAAAAGAACCCCAGTGCTTGGCCTGAGTTAACCCTAAAAGACGCAGTTTGCTTATTCCCACTCATGTTACCTTTCAGACCTAAGACCATAACTCAGTGGTGTGGTGGATCTAGCTTGTATTCACACTCTTGCCAGCAGGGCCAGATTAAGGCCCCTGGGTTGCCCCCTTTTGTGGGCCCTCCCGGCTGTGCGGGGCCTGGCCGGCATTGAAGGTTCTGGAGCCAGCTGCAGGGGTGAGGCAGGCTGGGGCTCAGCATGGAGCGCCTGCTTGGGCCAGAGTCTGTGGCCTGCAGTGCTCACACCCTGTCCCCGGGCTGCTGGTCTGCCCCAGCAGGTCTGGAGCCTGGCGGGGCCGGGAGGAAAGAAGAGGAGAGAGGAGCAGGGCGGGCTGGCGATGGGCCAGGGCTCGGAGGGCTGTCAGGCTGCTGTGCTGGAGCCCCTGGGAGCCTACACGAGGTGATCCAGCTGGCGAGGCAGCATTCAGGCCAGGGCCGAATTGTTGCATGGGAGCAGGGCCCCCTTTAGCCTGGGGCTGTCCTCCCTGAAGCCCCTGTATCAATCCAGCCCTGCTTGCTAGGCCCCAGGCCATGAAGACTCCTTGTCTGACTGACTGCTCAACCCTGAGGTGCTGCAGTAGCTGGGCAGTTTTCTCAGCGTGTCTGTTTCCACCTCGCCTGCCTCTCGGCAGGTGCTGCCGCCTTCCCATGCAGTGAGAAACACAGGCCTGAGGTAGTTGCACTCGCCTGCTGCCCAGGAATGGTGCCGGGGGTGACACCAACCTGCCGGGGCGGGCTGCTGCCTCGCAGCTCTGAACTGTAACCGTGTTGTTTGGGGAGCCCTGCTCGGTTCAGCCAATGTGACTGGCTCAGATCCGTGGGTGAGGACCCCTCGGATGCGCTAGTGGAGGTTAGAATGAGATGCCACAGGTGAGATACTTGGTAGAACACATTCCCCATCCCACGGTGGGGCCAGTTACCCCCAACCTGAACCCAGCAAAGAAACAGCTCTACCATTCACACTCCTAGCTCCATGGGGAGCTCATAGGGAACAAGTGGGTTTTAATAGTGACAGCGCTAACGTGGCCCCATGGGAAGGGCTTCCTGAAAATGCACCCACTGCTGGCAGAGCCAGGGTGGGGGTTGCGAGGCTCCATGGCCACCAGCTGAAGGCCCAGCACCATTAACCATGCCACTTTCACAAGACAGGCGAGGATGGGCAGAGGGTATGCCAGGCTCCAGCAGTGCCGGACAGCTGGGGTGGTTTCCGGACCCTCTCGCCCAATGGACGGAAAGGGCTCTGCAGCCTTCCAGACGAGAGGAATGACAAGCGCCAGTACATGCTAAGAGTGGAGTTTTTTGCCCAAGTGCAGCCTGATAATGTGCCAATGTGGCTGTTGGGCAGGGCCGGTTTGAACCCTGCACCTGCATCTCTCAGAGCCGTCCTGAGAGGCCACCAGACCACCTCTGGCTGTTCAGAGCGGCTACGATAGGCCGAATCCAGTCCCTGCTTCGGTCTCTCCAGGGGCAGGCTGCAGCCAGAAAACAAGACCTGTGCACACATTTAGCTCCTTCCAAGGGACTCCTGCGGTACAAAGGAGCAATTTGTTGTTAGGGTCAGGATCAAACCTCTCTATTTCTGTAGTGCCAAGGGCCCCTGGTTCATGGCGTCTGGTGTGGGAGCTGCGTGCACACAGGGAAACGGCCCTCGCTCACAAAGCTCACACTCCAATATCTCTGGAGATGTTTCCATTTCCTCACTTGCCCATATCAAACCCCTTTCGCTGACTCCTGGCCTGCGCACCTGACTTGCCAGGGAATGGATGGGGCAACTTGCACCCTCTGGTGTCCTCGCAATGGGACAGCCGGGCCTGGGACTGAATGGCCTTGCAGCCATCACATCCATGAGGCAAGAACTGGCTTCCCAGTCAAACGCTGCTCACAAAGGCATGAGAGTTCCATGGCAGCAGCCGCAGAGTTGGGGGTCCACCGTGGCAGAAAGTCAGCTGTGAACATGGTGCCTGTTTGCCTCTGCTGAGGCTGGCATGCAATGGGGTGCAGCAGCTGTCATGGAGATCTTGCTCCCCGGCAGTGCAGCGTATCAGGAGACAGTCTGGAAATGCTGATGGGCACAGGTATGTCCCCCTGTCTCCACCTTTGCTTTGCAGCTAGCCAGCTCTCACTGCTACCTACACAGCCCTGAGCTGGGCTGAGGCAGCAGGAAGGACTCCCTGGACTCCAGCAAGGGCCGTCTTCATTCACTTGTGGAGCAAGGCACTGGATGAATTCCCCCCACCTCCCATTTCCTTGGAGCAAAAGGTTCCGGGAGCTTTGGTCCAACTCCTTCCCCTGACCACCCCCAGCTAGACTCTGCTCCTCACCTGGACTCACAGGTGGGTCTCTCTCTTCCCATAAATGCACTGAAGCTTCTGAATGAGAAATATCTTATCTTCCCCTTCCTAGAACAGAAGAGACATCAGTGAGCAAAGCAGGGGTGGAACAGGCCCAGGGCTGCCTAACAAAACAAGCCACTGTGCTATTGCAGATGGAGAAACGAGCACTGTGCTATGGCCAACCCAGCATGAGCTGCTGGGGACCAACACTCCTGAAAATAAGGCCGCTTATTGGGGTGCCTCAATCTGTGGGTTGGCATCTCACTTGAGGCCCCCATTAAAACTCAGGCATCCCTGGATCCCAGACCTGTGATCCACCCACTGCACGACACCCTGCATCTTCCACCTGCCAAGGTGTAAGGACCAACATGCAGCCATTGGCTCGTGGGAAATCTGGGTCCACAGCAGATTACCAATAAGCACCACAAATCTTAGGGTTAAACCTTCGATGTCCCCCTGTGGCGCCTGCTCTAAGGTGCAGGAACAATTCGGCCGTTCTATTCCCTGATCCCTGAATGCAGTGGCGTCCACACTCACATTGGCGATTTGCTCCCTCAGCAGCTGGATGACTCTCCGCTGGCCTTTCACCACCTGGATGTGCAGGTAGATCACAGCTCTGCAAGGGCAGAGACATGAGTAGGAAAGACTCAGTCTGATGTCAGGCACATGAGGGCGCACACACGCCAGGCGCATTGGCTATTTTACCAGCTATTTTCTCCAAGGCAGAGCTGTGGGGCGCAGCTGGGCTGCTCTCACTAGCCAGTAAGAAATTTCCCTGGTCACACACCCAACCTCCCTGGGCAACCCTCCGCTCCACACGCGCTCTGTGGTGATGTCGGGTTGTGCTTCGCTCCATCACTGGGGGAGACAAGTGGTTCCTGAGACGCAAAAGAAGGAGCCCTCCTACAGAAAAGGCAGCTCCAGCACCTAATGCGGGGCACCGCTCTGTAGGCTGTCGGCAGCAGCACCCGGCTTCCAGCCACGGGAGAGTCAGACCGTGAGAAGGAGAAATGACTGCTGGGTGCAAAGGAGTGCCAAAGGAGTGCAGACAACATCACCACGGCCCGGGCAGTCGGCACCGGCAGGAAAGTGCTGGGGACTCTGCCCTGGCAGCTCCCCCCCAAGTGGGATGTAATGGCAAGGCCCAAGGACTGAGCCTCTGGGGAGAAGATGGAGTGAAACCAACCTAGGAGTTATTCTCAGCTACATGGAGTCCAGCCTAGTGCTGGGAGTCTGAATTCTTGTCTACTCACAGCAGGATTCCAGCTGCAAAGAACAGGAAGAAGGTATTTTCTACCAGGTATCGGTGGATCCAGGTGAACCAGGTGAGACTGGGGCTGGATTTCTCCAGTTCTCGCACCCAAGTCTTCCCTGACTCATAGATAGTCTCCATCGTCCGGAAAGGGCCACACATTTTGGACGGTCTCACTCTGGGCAGACAAAGACCAGGGGAAAGTCAAATGGCCATCTGCAGTAGAAAACTTCTTCAAGATACCAGTTTATTGCCACGAAAACCACACCCGGGCCAGGCTCTGGAGCTTCTGGTGGAGTCTAGATGTTACCTCAAGAAACAAAACAGCCCTGAATTTGCTCACTCCCTAGAATGGGCTCCAGGAAGACTTCCTCTAGCAGGACTTGACCAGGACAGCACTTTCTGGGCAATAATTCACACAACTCCCTGTGCCCCCCTGCAGTGCCAAGGTGGTTAGAACGGGAGGGCTGAGTCCTCACTGTGGAAATAGCCCCCGGCTGCCACTATCTGTGCTGCGCCTAAAGCAGGCGGGTGATGTCCACCGCGCTCAGACAAGCCGAGACAAAGGGCAGACAGGCTCGTTCGAAATGTGGAAGGAAGGCTGGCTGGGAACAAGCAATGGGAGAGCGGAGGGTTATTTTGGGTGGCCAGGGCACATGTGGTTGACTCCTTGTTCTCTGCAGGCGTGGGGGCCCCCATGACACAAACCCTCTACTCACGACCAGATGGTGTAGGAGAGGAATATTGCGGCCCCCAGGAATGACGGGAAACACAGAAGGGTGATGAAGATTGTGCTCATGTGAGATGCGCGCCATGGCTTGCTGGGAGACTGGCAGTTCATCATCAGGCTGGTCTGGAGACGGAGTTAAATCAGCTCTGAGCAGTAATTTCTGATGGAGTTTAATAACCCCCACCTTCCCCATGGGGTGGCATGCAGGGTCTCTGAGTTACCGGCCTCGTTGCCTATGAGAATTGGAGTGAGGGCAAGAAATCCGACTGCCTCCTGCAGGTGAGGCATGCCCAGTCAACTGCTCCCTTCCCTTCCCTTCCCTTCCAGCCCCTACTCCAAGCTAGAAAGGGCTGAATACAAAACTGGGCAGGTGCCCTTTCTCCTCCGCCCAGCATCTACATCTCCGGCTATGGACAGCATTGCTGCAGCTGCAGCACTTGCTGATACCGAAAAGCAGCTGGGAGTGTGGACAACCGTTACCTTCTTAATGTAGAAGAGAAGCATCAGTTTGAGGGTCTGGACAGCTGGGAGGAGCGGGCAAAAGAGAACCCCCAGCCTGAAAGGAAGAAGGAAAATACAGCCAATCCACGAGCGCGCTGGGCCCCATCCCCTCCACAGGAGCCAATGACGCCAGCCATGGATCAGCATCGGCATTGCCTCGCAAAGGGGTGGGAATTGCTGCAGGGACAGGGTGACTCAGAGAAAGGAGCATGGGGAGAGAAGAGAAATAAGCATTCTGGGATGGCCTGAGTGGCGGTGAATGTGACAATCAGGCACTGCACAAATCACACAGAAGGAGCTTGTTCCGCCATGGACACAGTCCTGCTGTGGATTGCAAGGAAAATGGATTCCTGCCTTTACTCCCTGGCCCCTGGAGCCTCCCTTCCACATCCATTCTGCTCTCCACTGGCTCCTAGCCCGCCCTCACCACCTGTATCCCAGCACCATTCTGCCAGGCAGAGTTCCTGCGCAATCCGCTCCCTCTCTCACCCTCTCGGGGGGAGCGCTGCAGAGCATTTCATTTGGTGGGCTTTGTTCTGGCTTTGAATGTGAGCCCTGCTGTGCCATGTCTGGCACCCCCCTCAGCCGGCTGGAAAGACCCGTTCAATTTGGCCTCTCAGCTTGTCAAGATTCTCTGCCTCCCTTGGCTATGGAAAGTAACTGCAGGATGCATGGTGGGAGGAAGGCAGAGAGCAGGGGCCGTCTCACCAGGTCAGGGTCTGCCCATAGATCAACTCCAGCACATTCCGGGCAATGTCAAACTCAGGCCTCTGTTTCCTCTTCAGCTTCTTCTCCAACACGAGCCTGAAAGACAGAGGCAAGGGGCTGAGACTGGAGCAGAGAGCCACTCTGGAAGAGATGCCCTCAGCATCTCCAGCAACCCAGAACTGCCTCTGCATGGCAGAGCCAGGGTGGTCCCAGCCTCGGAGAGGGGCACCATGCAACCGTTACCTCCAGACCAGCTCCCCAAAGAAGGTGTCCAGGAGCGTGAATATGAAATCCATCACCACAAAGCGGTACAGCTCCTGGCCCACAGCCGTCTCCCAGCACTGAGAAAAAGGCAGAGGTGGCATCGGGTGAGGTGGGAGAGGCTCTCCCCTGGCCCTAAGCAAGGACGTACAGCCGCTGTGAGACCTGCCGACCTGCGACGGGGGCACTCACTGCTGGTGCCCTGACGCTAGGGCACCCCCTATAGCAACTGCTGGCCTCCCACGCGCTTTCCCTAATGCCCAGCCAGGGGCATTCAGACATGACACTCGGCCTGCTCTGGAGCGGGTCTGGGACCTCTGTGCCACCCCCTCCCACCTGCACAGCCAGCGCGAGAAATTGGCCGTACGTCTAGGAGCACTTGGGGCAGCTGAAGACGCCCTGGGCTTGTGCTGAATGGCTGGCCCCTGGGGCTGGAAAGCAGCCGCTCCCACGGAGCAGCTCATGCGGGGCTAGTCTCTCTTGTTCCCTCAGTGGGCACAAAACCCCCCACCCCTCGGTTCTGCATAACCGGGGCCCAGAGCCGCGACGGCCCAGCACTCAGCAAGCAGAGGCTGCACCAAATTCACACAGACCTTGTCCTCCAAGTAGCTGGCTCTCCGGCTCAGCCAGTGGTAACACAGCAGGCCCAGGACCACCATCTTCAGAATCAAATTCCTGGAGAGGAAGAGGACAGGGAGGGAGCCAACGAGCGGGTGAGCCTGAGCCCACGGCAGCAGAGCACTTTCAGACGCAGGTTGAGCTGGTCTGCTGAATTCAGCTGATCCGTGAGCCCTGTGCAGTCCCTGGAGTGGACCTGTCTGCATCTCGCCGGACCTTGGTGGCAGTGCAAGCCCAGCCCTGAGAGCAGCTGGACTGTAATACACTGAGCTCCCTTACAGACAGCTAATGGGGCGCAAGAGGATGGAAGGCTTAAGGCTCGCTGAGGGGGTGCTCAAGCCCTGGTCCTTCAAGGAGCCCCCCGGTGCTGGACTTGGAGCTGTGGTACAGGGACCCCCCACCCGCCCACATACTGGCCTACCTGCAGATGGCCACGTACACCTCCAGCACAGGAGAGTCCTGCTTCTCCCAGGCTGCCAGCAGGTTATACAGATACGGCATCACCAGGTTCATCAGGGACACCACCACGGGCAGAGCCAGCAGGAGAGTTTCCTGCTGGGTCTCGCTGCTCCCACTGGCTCTGGAGTAAACCTGGAAAGCAGGTGCCACGGGGATCACATGGACCCAGACTTCCCACACACCGGCCCTGATGCTGGACTCTGCCCTGGTCTCTTAGTCGCAGAGGACTGCCCAGGTCTCAGCAGAAGCCAGCCCCCAGTGACTCCCCCGCCCCCAGCTAGCTCAGCACCAGCCCCTCCAGCAGAGACGGCAGCACCTTCTCAGAGGAGGAAGGAGGCCTGCCCGGGCCCGCACTCACCTTGTCCATGTGTTTGGAGAAGTAATACACAGCCATGACGCAGACCAGGACAGTGCCCAGGACCAGTGCCCAGGCCAGACTGAGAACCACCATCCTGCCCAGCCTTCTGCCCAGGCTCATTGGGCGGGACTTAGCCTGCCACTCTGCCAGCAGCTCCTGCAGAACACCAAGATTGCAGGTCGTCTCGACTGCACAGACACACTGTCCAGGATCTGCTGCTGACAGGCAGACACGGCCTTCGCTGGGACAGGCTGCTGGTCAGGAGCTGCCAATACCTCCCCAGGGAAGCGAAGTGTTGGACTGGAGCCGTGAAGGAGCCAACGGGTTTTGCAGCAGGGAAGGACCGGGGCTGTTGAATGCACAGAGGCAGTGCTGTCCCAAGGGTCGGAAGAGAGAGTTTACAACACCCAGGCAGAGGTCAGACCTTGGAGAATGGGCCAGAAGCTCAGCTCTCAGGACCTGGGGTAACAAGCCCGTTTGCCGTTCAGCTGCGGGGAGTCACAAGTGAAAGATGTGGCTACAGTGTAAGCCCATCTTGCCCATTCACAAAACTGCCCCAGGTCGGACACCTGTCACTGGTGGCTCAGAAGCAGCCAAGGAGTAAAAGAGCAGGGCAGAGGGTGCAGATCAGTAGAGGTTGCTGGGAGAGCTCTGTGGGTGGGGAGCCAGGGGCGCCATGAGAGGTGCCAGCAGAGCAGCTGCACGGTTTGGTCCCTTGGAGCAGAACTGAATTTATAACCTCATCAGTGAGACTATTATGAGGCCAGAGCCCCCAGGGCCCAACTGTGTTAGGCTCCGTTGTGAGCAGGGTTCCAGTGCGCTAGGTGGTGTGTGCACACAGAATGAAGGAGTTCCTACTCAGTGTGCTGACATGCCCCCTAGACAGGCCAGGCCAGACTGTCCCCATGGTTTTAACAGATAGGGACTGACGCACAAGGAGATTAAGGGACTTGGCCGTGGTCACGCTGCCTGGAGTAGAACCCATCGCCTGAGCCCTGAAACCAGCCCAGGCCATCTCACTGCAGCCCTAAGCCAGGTGTGGCATTGATCTCCTCCCTATCACACTTGCCTTCAGCTGGGTCCGGATGTTTTCGCTCTGCAGCCTGACAGTGTCTCTTTGGATCACCTTGTGGTCCCAGGCACAGAACACCTTGATGGCAAAGTCCCCCGAAGTGCTGCCCACGCGGTAACTCTCCCCAAAGGATCGGGACATGCTGGAAGGAGGAGCAGACACGTCATACTTTGGCAGGAAGCAGTCATGGCAGAGGGAAGGACAGGACAGGACAGGACAGGAGGGCATTTCCGAGCTATCAGTGGGTGCTGTGGGGAGAATGGGGCTGGTGAAATCAAGGGGCAGAGGTTAGACAATCGCCCAGACAAGGTGAGCCCCATGCCCAGAGGCCAGGCTGGGCGGGGCGTTGCTCAGCTACCATGGTGGTAGGGAAATAACACCAGCCCAGCCGTGAGCAGCGAGGGCCCTTACCTGTACACCAACATGATGCATGTAATGAAGAAGGAGACCCCCACAGTGAACACATAGGCCAGCGGCATGTTGTAGGGCAGGTGGCTGCTCTGGGGGCTGGAGCCATTCAGGGTGAAGTTACTGTAGTAGCCGTAATACATCAGTGTCTCAGTGAAGTAGCCCTGTGGGGAGAGAGGCAGTGGGCTCCATGGTCTCCCCACCGCAAAGCAGTGGGACCTCCAGGGCTCCCAGCGAGGTCACGGACTCCCCTTCACTGGAGGCTGTTAAGGACAGGCTGCCATGGGCCAGCTGAGAGTTACTTGTCCAACCTCAGTGCTGGGGATGTGCCAAGGTCCCTTCCAGCCGACCTTTCTTGGAGCTGGGGCCAGGGGCTCCAGGCACTGCGCTACATGGATAGTCCCACTCCCTGGGGCTCTGAGGCACCGTGGGGCTGCTCTGGCCTTGTGGGGCCATGGCCCTCTGCCCTGAACCCTCTGCCCTCCCTCCCTCCCTCCAGGCTCTGGGAGAAAGAGGCGCTGGCTCTATTCTGGATCCAGCCCCTCGCTGGGCTAAAGAAATCCTGGCAGGCCACAGATGCCATGCAGCAGTCCTCAGGGCGGGGGAACCTTGCTTGGAAGCATCCAGCATAGACCATGGTGGGAAGGCCTTGGTGTGCCTGGAAGCAGAACTCTGCCGAGGAGGGGTGCAGATCCTGCCCAGCTGGACTCACCTGCCCAGGCCACAAGGAATATGACGGCTGACCGGGGTGGGGGCTGCAGACAGAGGGAGGGAGAAGGGGTGGTGGGGGGCAGTTTTGGAGACCCCGCCCTCCCTTTCAGTGCTCACCGCTCCAGTGAGGAGCTCAAGCCCTGTGAAGAGCCGGCTCTTGCTGGTGGCCGGGGGGTTCGCAGCCTGCATGGCCACCACGAAGATCAGGAGGGTCAGGAACAAGAAGCCGTTGAACGTGAGAAGCGTCTTGAGGAAGAGGAAGTAGGACAGGACGCTGGAGCCGAAGCGGCCGCCAATCTGCTTCAGGGGATAATGCCAGGGCTGGAAGGAGTGGAGGCGGGAGAGGAACCCATACCAGAGACTCCGGAACCACTGGAGAGGAACAGAACCATGTCCTCAAAAGGGGCCCAGGACCAACCCATCTGAGCCGCCCGCTGCCCTGCCAACCTCCCTCCCAGCAGAATCACTGAAGTCTGGGCTGCCACCTTCTTGCGAGGCCAACTCTGCTTCCTGCCACGGGAGCTACTCCTAGAATCTAGCCTGCCTGCCTCTGCCTCAGCATCATTGCGCCAGGGGTTTCCATTCACTGCCCAGAGACGTATGCACACTGCTGCTCATGAGCTGCCCCAGGAGAGGGCACCACGGAGGCTTTGGCTGCAACAGGTTTGTGTCCTTCGAGCACCATGTCTCAGGACTGGATGTGAGCCTCCGTGAGTATCTAGAGTGGCAGATGGGCAGTCGAGGGAGAAGGGCTGTCAGCTGCGGGGGGTTCCATCCTGCCTTTCACCACGAGCGCTGGGGCTCAGCCCGGGCAGGTCCCTTGCCCAAGGCAGCGATGGCTCCAGCCATGACCAGAACACTCTGGCAAAGGTCACAGTGAGGACTAGCAGAACCTCCCTGGCCAGCAGGGTTGGCCTGCACCCTAAACATCTCCCTGGCCAGCAGGGTTGGCCTGCACCCAAAACATCTCCCTGGCCAGCAGGGTTGGCCTGCACCCAAAACATCTCCTCGGCCAGCAGAAACGCCAAGTCTTCAGCTTCCCGGGATACAGAGACAGGCATGTTCTCACGGCAGCTGGAGAGCGCCCAGGGCCCCTGTGCTCACCCTGGGGAGCTTCGCCTGGCTCAAAATTTATCTTCAGCCACTTCATAAACTAATGGGGAAGCAAAGGAGGGGCGTACAACAGGCCTCCGTGATGTGCAGGCCTCCGCTTTGGACCAAAGCTTTGGCATAGGGGGGCACAGACTACAGGGCCTCCTGTCCTGCAGCACATGGCCTTCGACACTGCAAGAGGTACCAGGTTCCCAGACACAAATGGAATCCACCCCTCCTGGCCCAGCAATGGGTGCTCCTGCGTGGGGCGAGACTTACTATGATGAAGCAGTATTTCAGCTGGCCGCAGCAGGACAAAGGGCGCCTGCTCATGCTGGGCTTCCTCAGGGCGCTTCTGTGTCCAGCCGACGCCTGCCTGCGATGCACACGTGTGTCAAACTGCGGCTGAGACGGCCACAAGGGAGCATACGCAGCAGGGAGCCAGCTCTGCTCTTGGGAAGCCCCAGCCTGTTTCTCTGCTGTATTCATCCCCCTCCCCACACAGAATTCTCAGGCCAGAGAGACGCTGGGTGGGTGCTGCTTCCCAGGCATCCTGTGCTGGGAGAAAAGTCCCTGGGGCACTACCTGAGGTTGCGTTTCTCTGCCAGGCTCACTGGCATCGCCCGCAGCATGTGGTCCCTCTGACTGCTCGCCAGGCTCTGCAACTCCTTCACCAGCAGGCTCCGTTTATCTGGGGAAGGGAGTCACAGAAAGGATCATGCAGCCCTTGGCAGGGAGCTGACGGTACCATGCCACCCTCCAGCGCCAGCTCCTGGGAGCCTCCATGCCCAGGGGCTGCAGGAACCTGTCCATTCTCAGCCAGAATGAGATGGGGCAGGAATTAAAGCAGAGAAATTCCTCCTGCAGGCCACCTCCCCGGCTCAGCATGCCCAGCCCCAGCGCCTGAGGGGTGCACCACCAGCTGCAGCAATTCTGACTCACCTTCCTCCGCGGCGTGGCCGGCGTCCAGCTCCAGATCATAGTGCCTGAAGCTGGGCCGTGAGGAGCGGGACACCTGGTCTAGCGGCGGCCGGCTGCTCCGGCGGCGAAGTTTGGCTGTGCGCGTGAAGTACTGCGAGATCACAGCTCCTCGGCTGCGCCCTGCAACAGAGAGCAATGCGCTGGGTGTGAGCGAACGTGCGCTCTCTGGCTGCAGGAATGGGACTGTCCCAGCTCAGGGCAGCCTTTGTGACTGACAGGTCCCGCGACGAGAGGCTCTTGTGGGGCTGCCCCACCACAGGCAACAGGTCCCTCTCCCCACAGCTTGGCTTCTAGGTGCCCTCATCAAACAGTGTGCCCAGTCGGGAGGTTGGCTGCAGGGGGCGTTGGTGGGGACATGGCACTGTTGGGGCAGGGGACACAGCATGGGACAGGTGTGTGGAGGGGGCATGGGGTACAGCCTGGGGCAGACAGGCAGGTAGGGCTGGGTGGTCTCTGTGGGGCACGGCATGGTAGATTGGCCTTTGGAGAAGCACAACCTTGCCCGAGGCTGGCCAGGGAGATACGTCCAGTCGGCACTTGGGTCACAGACATGCGTGGGCTGCGGACGCCAAGGCTGCTGTCTCCCCAGGCCATTCTCCATGAGCCCTGAGAAAGCAGGCTGCGAGCAGTGGGGCCGGCGCCCAGGTGGGGGCTGCGTGGCTGCTCCGTGGGCCTCACACTCACCGATGGTGCGGCTGGGCATTTTGGCAAGGATCTGGAGGGTGGCTGAAGAGAAAGCTGGGTGCTCTGCCCTCTGCTCCGGCTCCTCCCAGGCCTCGGGTTGGTGGGCTGGGGCAGCTACGGTCTCTGGGAAAAGCGAGGAATTGGACTGACCAGAGAGGGAATTCCCCGTCCTCCCTCCCTGGGGACAACCCCCAGTTCTCTGCCCGGCTTTCCCAGGGCCACATGCGTCCGGCGTAGAGGCCTGGCCCGAGGTGAGATGCTGTGGAGCACCTGCAGTGCCGTGCTCAGAGTTCTAGCCCCACAGGTGTCCGCTGTGCTCCAGCGCCCGGCACAAGGCTCTGCGCCCTCAGCCCTCGAAGACGGAACATTGTAGTAATAAGAACCAGGAAGGGCTCAAGAGCACAAACTAGGCTCTTCTGGCCAGGGCGCCCCCCGTCCCTCCATGCAATCCTGCAGTGCCGGGCAGAGATGGCCGTCAGCAGGCCCCAGCGCTTTACCTGCACCCCCCAGCTCCTGCAGCTCCAGCTCCTGCCCTGCCGCACTCTGCTCCTGGATGAGCTGGTGAAAGGAACTGTGCATAGCTCCCTCTTCGGCCAGGCTTGGATCCGGGCTGTGCAAACACAGAGGCTAAGATACAAGCCGAGAGGCAGGTAAGAACAACCTCCCTCGCCCCAGCCCTTGGGCTCTGGACAGGAAGTGCCCAAGTCGCAGATTTGTAAAGACACCACATTCTAGGGGCTGGGTCCCGGCGGCATGGGCTGCATACCAGAAATCCTGAAGGGCCACGGCCTAGGATGTTCCCGGGTTCCCAACCCTCTGATGCTGCTGCCGAGGGGCCATCACACAACAATTCTGTTTGCACAGGGACATGTTGCACCAATCGTCACTGCAGAGGCAGCCACAGAGCCCCAGACACCAGTGGGAGACTCTCACGGGCACAGGGCAGGGCACTCCCTGTCCCCAGGGATACCTGGGCTGAGGAGCTCCCTCCCACTGCAGGCTGGCAGACGACTGTGGACACAATGCAGGGGCTGTTCAGAAAAGACCCCCCAGCAGATCTGGCAGAGTCCAGGGACCACCCAGGACTTGAGTTACAAAAACAGAGCCTGGACGCCGAGTGATAAGGACACTGGAGGTACCAGTCCAGACAGACAGACAGCACTCATCCCCCAAACAGCAGGCCAGCAAGTGGCCCATGCAACTCACCTGGCGCCATTCCGGCTCACTGGGACTGGAAGGGTGAAGGACAGTGGCTGGGCCATCTCGGTTCTCAGCCCTCCAGCGGCTCAGGCGCAGGGCCAGGCAGCACCGGGGCCTGCGGTTCCCCAGGGACAAGCTCTCTCAGCAGCAGCCTCTTCTCTTCATCTCCCATTCATCTTCCTTCTAAACCAGAGCTGCCCCAGAGAGCTAGTGAGACCCAGGAACCCGGGCAGTGTGCTGCAATGGCGGTTCCTGCTGCCAGGCACTGCTGAGCCACTCGCCAGCCCAGGAAGAGCCTCAGGTCTGGACTCTACCTGGCACCACTGCCAGCCCATTGCACGGCGCAGGCTGGGTCCCGTGGCCGCAGGCACCCCATGCTGGAGGAGGGAGTACTCTGCCACCTCCCCAGGTGAGACCCACACAGGCGGCCCCACAACGCAGCCACAGCAAAACACCACAAAGAGGAAGGAAGAGAGGAGGGGACAAAAGCTGCAATGGAGGGAGGCGCTGAGCCACGACATCCTGCCTGAGGGGTTCTGTCCTGCCGGGGGGGAGGGGGAGAAACGGAGCCTGGGCATCCTCAGGTGCTTCTACTGTGCCCCTCACCATGGTAGCTGGGCACCAACTGAGTCAGGACAAGCAGTGACCGGAGCCCAGGTCTCCAGGCTCACCCAGGTTTCAGCCACACATGCAAGGACTGTCTGTTTCAACACGACATGGAGACCCCTGCTCCAGGGAGGCTCCCTCTGCCCACAAGATGCTCCTCTCAGAGTCCCGCTCCCGTGTGAGACCCAACAGCCCCACGGAAATGCCTGTAAGGCAGTCAGCACATCCTGCCTGGCAGGAAACCTCCTCCAGGGCGCTCTGCCTAGGACAGAGGCAGCCACAGCAGAGGCACAGGCCGTCAGCAGCACACAGGTGCAAGTGAAATTGCCGAGGCAGGGGTCTGCCCCATGGAGCTGCTGGGAGCTCCCAGCTCCGGGCCTGGGATACAACAGGAGGTCTGGCTGATTGATGCAGCCAGGTGCACACAGGGATGGCCCCAGACTGCTCGGCTCACAGCCTAGCAAGGCAGTGGCTGCTCAGACTCGCCCCCCCCATCCGCTCTACGTTCCAGGGCCAAGTTGAGGAGCAGCTGGGGTCCCTCAGGGCCGCAGAGCTGCTAGCCCTGGATTTTAACCCCAGTCCCCCCTCCACCAGCAAAGGCCAGGCCCTGAGATCAGGCGCAGCAGAGACTTCACCGAGGGCGGCTCCCTAAGGAGGTGCAAGATGGATCGAGAGGGGGCACCATGGGCAGAGTTTGGGGGGCAATGTCCCCAAACTTCCAATGATGGAGCCGTCTCCCCCTGCAGTCTGAGCGGTGCTGGGCTGCACGCAGGGCCAGGTGGTGATGGGGACCCTGGTGCTTCACACAGACAGCCCCGGGCAGGTGCTGGGGGGGTGGCCCTTAGGAGGGGAGCGGAGAGGCTGCTGTGGGTGCCAGGCTCGGCCCTGCTGGTGGCACATGGGGACAAAGCCGTCACGCTCCACACTTGGTGCGGCTGCTTCAGTCTCCAGTCGGGGCCCCCCACAGCCGCAGCCCCCACCACGCTGCCCTTCTGCTGCCCCAGGATAATGCCGATGACGAGGTGCGATCCCACAGCGCCATTTTCTCTGGTGGGTCACATGGGGCTATCCCGCTATCCCTCAAATGTAGGGCATAGGCCTTGTTTTATTTCGGAACGTGGGGGCGGTTCACAGGATGGTGCGAATTGTTATACAACAGTCCGTGGGGGCTCCATTTACAAGGGGTGAGAACCACGGAGTTAGGGCCCTCGCTTCTCTTTTCACACCACAGCTCTGAGCATAATGCAGCCAGGGAGTGAAGAGCAGCTGCCCCTACAGCACAGCTCTGCAGGTCCTGCTGGACTGACCTTGGAGCTGCCATTACGGGGAACAGGGCTGGTTTTCTGAGTGCTCCCTTCCTCCTCAGGGCCCCATGTGGCCATTTGCTTCCTTCCCCAATGCTGGGAACGGGGAGCACTTCAGGCACTAAGGAGTTAATTGGAACAGAGGCAGCCCCTTTCTTCCAGGCCAGGAGTCTCATTTCACCCAACCACTCCCAGTCCCTGCAGTGGCCCAGACTGGCCTGGCTCCATTTTCCTTATCAGAGACAGGCACGCCCTGCTAGAAAAGGGCCAGGAGGGCCCCTGGTAATGGCTGGCTCGACACAGCCCAGGTGCCTGCCCGGAGGGGCAGTGGCAAGAACAATCATGGTACCGGATAGCTGGATGCCCTGGCAGAAGGGCTTGCAAGGAGAGCAGGAGACGGGATGGCCCCAGCAGACACAGGCTGCCTGTACCTGGGCCCCCCCTCCATGGCCCCCACAGCCAGCGCAGGGCGTGTGGGTGCAAGACTCACTTTAGACACTCCCAGCTCTGTGTTCCCTGCCTGGGGGCCAGTCCCGCTCCAGAGGCTATGGCTGAGGCCCTAAGTTCCCTTGGAGGGCTCCAGTGGGGTGGCCCAGCAGGAACAGTGCCCGCAAGGAGGGAGGCACACTACGCCGAGTCCTGCCTGCAGCATCAGGAGAAGCCAGGAACCACCCGTCTGCAACTCTCCGCTCGGGCAGTGCCAGGCAGTGCTGGATGGAGGCTCCTGCCTTGCTGAGTTTTCCCAGCAGCTGTATTGTTCTCACCAACTGGCCCCACTCCTGGGGCATTAGCAGAGCACAGCCCCTGAGCCACAGCCCCCTTCAGACAAGCCCCGGGCTTGCCTGCAGCCTGGGGGGTTGGCCACTCTGGGCTGGGGGCAGCTGAGCCTGCTGGGATCTCTGTGCACCCCCCACTCTGCTCTCTGGGCCCAGCTCTCTTCCCCTGTCCCAGAGTCCACACCCCAGAGCATCTTCCCAAGTCACCCCAGGAGCTCAGGGCAGCAGGCAGAGCCTGGGCTGGGGCATGTCAGGAAGCCTGGCCTCAGGCTGCCTTTCCCTCCAAACCCCGCTTCTCTCTGGGCACAGCTCCACTCACTCACCCACACAGCCTGGGTCAGGAGCAGCCCTGGGTGGTCCCTGGAGGAGCCGACTGCAGTTCTGGGAGGGGAAGCACAGTCACAACCATCTAACCCAACAGCAGCCAGCTGGCTCACATGCCTCCACCTCACCTGCAGCACCGAGGATGCTGGGAGTCGTAGTCTTTCGCCTGCAGTGTCCACCTGGAGGGCAAAGCAGGATTTTAGTCTTAGCTCTGCATGCAGCAAAGGATTCAGCAGCTCCCTGGGTGTGTCCCAGGCCTGCCTCAGCAGGGCCAGGGCTCAGCCATCCCAGGGGTCTCTTGGATTTGGGCAGCCCCACTGCAGCACAGCCTCCAAAATGGGGGTCAGGATGAAAGCCCAAGGAGAGGCTGGCCATGGGCCAGGACTCTCCTGCCTTGGGGCTCTGGTGACACGAAGGACATGTCCCAGGAGCCCTGTCCCCAAAGACACAGCCTGGGCCCTGGAACAGCACCGGCTGCTTCCCCAGGTAGGCCCCCACTTTCTGTAGCACTCCAGCCTGCCCCTCTTTGCCCCTGGGCACCACAGGTAGGACAGTGCATGGCCAGCACCTCCCTCCTGTGCCTTGGCAAACCACTGGCTTAGGAGAGTTCACAGCCCAATGCCTGCCTGCCATGGGCATGGGGAGCTCAGCCCATTCCCCTGGCACCGCAGGCACAGGGGAGCTCAGAGCCATCCCCAGCACACTGTATGCTGCCTTGCTTAGACGCAGCATTTGCCAGGCACACGAGAGCCCGTTTTCTGCCTGTCACTCACGTAGCTTTCCCAGACAGTCCACTCGACTGGGGACTCTGGAGCCCACCGTTTCCCAGGACCACATGCATGCGTGTGGGGAGAGGCCGTGTCCTGTATGTCACAGGCAGGCACTCTGCCCCCTCCACTGGATGCTGCTTCTCCCTCCTCCAGCAGACGGCACAGGCAGTGCTGTGCCCTCTGGCTGCCGTTCGTTCGGACCTTGCCTCGCGAGCCCAGCAGCAAAGGAAGCTGCGGGGAGCATGGTTCCTGTCACATGTGACGTCCCTGGGCACCACACTATAAAACATCAGCCCAGCTGAGGGGCTAGCACAGCACAAGGGCAGGGCATGCGCTGGGCAGGGGCTTCTCCCAGCTTCAGGAGCCCCAGAGCCAGGGCAGGGGAGCTCAGTGGGGCGGTGGGCCAGAGCTGGTGCTCTGTCCGTGGGAGGGTGTGGGCAGGGCGGGGAAGGGAAGGGGTTACTGGAGTGTGCAGCGAGTCACTTCTTCTTTCAGTAGGAGAGCCCCTTCCCCTCCAGCTGCGGCTGTGAGATAACGCCGCCCGGCCTGAGACTCCATGGGGTGGGGCCCTGTTGCCTGGGGGGCGCAGAAGTGTATGAAATGAGGGAGGTGCCCCAGCAGCAGGGATGGCTGTGGATAGAAATGCCTCGTGGGCAGGATGTCCCAGTAGCACCTGGGAAAGAAAGCCCCATGGGTTTGTACCAGGGACTGAATTCCATCTCCTCCCAGCAGGCAGCTGAGAGCATCAGGTTAGGGAACACTTAATGAAACTGGATGTGCACAAGTCCATGGGGCAGGATGAACTGCATCCGAGGGTGCTGAGGGAGTTGGGGGAAGTGATTGCAGAGCCGCTGGCCATTATCTTTGAGAACTCGTTGTGACCGGGGGTGGTCCTGGAGGATTGGAAAAAGGCAAATATAGTACCTATCTTTAAGAAAGGGAAAAAGGAGGATCCGGGGAACTACAGACCGGTAAGCCTCACCTCAATCCCTGGGAAAATCATGGAGCTGGTCCTCAAGGAATCCATCCTGAAACACTTGGAGAAAAATAGAGTGATCAGGAACAGTCAACATGGATTCACCAAGGGCAAATCGTGCCTGACCAACCTGATTTCCTTCTATGATGAGATGACTGGATTTGTGGATGCGGGAAGAGCCGTTGACGTGGTATACCTTGACTTTAGCAAGGCTTTTGATACGGTTTCCCACAGCATTCTCGTCGGCAAGTTAAGGAAGTATGGGTTGGACGAGTGGACCGTAAGGTGGATTGGAAACTGGCTAGATCAACGGGCTCAGCGGGTAGGAATCAATGGCTGGATGTTTGGTTGGCAACCGGTAACGAGTGGAGTGCCCCAGGGGTCGGTCCTGGGGCCGGTTCTGTTCAACATCTTCATTAATGATCTTGATGATGGAATAGACTGCGTGCTTAGTAAGTTTGCGGATGACACCAAGCTGGGGGGAATGGTAGATACTCTGGAGGGCAGGGACAGGATCCAGGGAGACTTGGACAAATTGGAACACTGGGCCGAAAGAAACCTCATGAGGTTCAACAAAGACAAGTGCAAAGTCCTGCACTTAGGACAGAAAAATCCCATGCACTGCTACAGGCTGGGGACCGATCGGCTAAGTAGCAGCGCTGTAGAAAAGGACCTGGGAGTTATGGTGGACGGGAAGATGAATATGAGCCAACAATGTGCCCTTGTTGCCAAAAAGGCCAATGGCATATTAGGCTGCATCAGTAGGAGTATTGCCAGCAGATCGAGGGATGTGATAATTCCCCTCTATTCGACACTGGTCAGGCCGCATCTGGAATACTGTGTCCAGTTTTGGGCTCCCCACTACAGAAAGGATGTGGACAAATTAGAAAGAGTCCAGCGGAGGGCAACAAAAATGATTAGGGGGCTGGGGCACATGACTTATGAGGAGAGACTGAAGGAACTAGGCTTATTTAGTCTACAGAAGAGAAGACTGAGGGGAGATTTGATAGCAACCTTCAACTACTTGAAGGGTTGCTCCAAAGAGGAGGGAGCTAGGCTGTTCTCGAGGGTAACAGAGGACAGAACAAGGAGCAATGGTTTCCAATTACAGCTGGGGAGGTCAAGGTTGGATATTAGCAGAAACTTTCTCACTAGGAGGGTGGTGAAGCATTGGAATGGGCTACCTAGGGAGGTGGTAGAATCTCCATCTTTGGAGATATTTAAGGCCGGTTAGACAAACCCTGGCTGGGGTGATTTAGGGGAATGGTCCTGCTGTTAGCAGGGGTTGGACTAGATGACCTCGTGAGGTCCCTTCCTTCCCTATTATTCTATGATCCCAGGAGGAGGGAGACCCATCCTGCTGGCCATCTTGGAGGAAAGGCCAGTGCGAGTCTTGGCAATGGTTCTGGCAGGGAGTCCAGAACCTGGCTGGGATCTGCCAGCTCTGGAAGTCTCCTCTGAACGAGATTGAGGGTAGGGCAGCCCTCCCTAGTGCACGTCCCATGTCCCTGAGGCTGCGTGATGGCAGTCTCTTCAGGTACTTCCTGGGGCCCCCACACTGTCTCTGGGGCAGTGGATCAGCCAGCGTGGATACGTCTCAGATATAGGGGCTATCTCTGAAACCACAGCCAACTCTTGGCAGGCTCACAGACCCAGGCCAGAGCCCATCTGTGCTGGGCCTTCCCATCTGCACCCTGCGGCTCCCGATTCCCAGCCAGCACCAGCTCCAGCACCAGGAGGGGAACCAGCATCTTCCATTAACCTCCTAGAGGCCAGGGGCTGGGAGCCAGGGCACAGAGAGAGTCTGCTCTGGAAGGGCAGGAGCTGGCCAAGGCGGAAGTGTGGATTCATCGAGTTGCTGCCCACGGCTCTGCACAAATGTTGTCTCTGCCTGGCTTTGGTGAGAGCCACAGTGGCTGCTGGTCGCTGGCTAGCTCAGCTGCAAGGAGGCACGGCTGGGGCGGGGAGGGGGTGGGCTGTGAAAACAGAGGTGAAATTCCCCCTTGGTCCCTGCAGAGCCATGGGCAGGTGCCTGCTAAGTCCAGGGAGGTGGTGCTGGGCCGAAGCTGGCCGCAAGGGCTGTATTCTGTTCCACAGAGCCCGGAGCTCTTTGGCGAGAGGCTGGGGGGTGGGAGGGTGGGTGCCCCTAGGACCAAGCTGTGTTGCTATTTAGGGAGGCACAGGGCCCTGTGTTCCCAGGGCCGCCTCTCTCTCCCATCCCCAACATGCAGGAGGGTTCGGCACCAGGATCCAGTCCTATTTCACCTTCCTGCAGTTCCTCATCTTCCTCAATCTCCTGGCCCTGCTGCTGACTGTGGGCTCCGTGCTGCTGCTGGTCAGCACGCTGAGGGAAGCGGCACCATCGCCCAGGGGACAGGATCCAAGTGGGTCAATGCCATAGCATCTTGCTTTCTCTCGACTTTCCCCTAGTGCTGCTGGGCTCCCAGGGCCTGGCTTGCCGAGTAATGCTGCGTCTCACCTCCCGGCTTCAGCTACCACGGGGTGTCCCAGTGGGGGCCGAGGCAGCCCTAGCAGACTCTCTGCTCAGAACGGTGCAGGTCCCTCACGTATGGCATCCTGGCCACGCTCCCCTCACTCCCCCCAGCTAAAATCTGCCCGAGCCCCAGAGGGAGACTGGCTTCTCTGGTGCTCGTGGAGGGAAGCCGTTGCACGTCTCTGTGCAGGCCCAGCTGGATGGGAGGCACCAGCATGTTCACGTCGAACAGCTGCCTCTGTCCGTGCCGGTCTCTGGGCACTCTCCAGCCTGGCACCTTGGCAGAGCACTGAGTGCAGGATTGCTGGGTTCTCTCAGTGCCCGGGGTGCGAATGAGGGGCTGGGCTGGGCCATCTGGCCGGGCTAAGCCACTGCCACACTACAGAGCTCTGCACCCTGGGCTAGTCCAGTAGCTGTACCCAGCAGCGCTGCCTGTAACCTGAGCTTCTCCTGCATCGAGAGCCCGAGTGCCGGAACTACAGCACGGGGGCTGCCTGGGAGCCTCTCCAGGACGTCTTCACCGGGAAAGTGAGTCCCTGCAGTGCGAACAGCTGGAGGGATGGGCAGCAGAAAGATGGGGAAGAGGTTCCCCCCTCCAGCCCTGCGGGGGTGGCAGGGATGTTTCCCTGCCTTTGCGGAGCCCCCTCCCTCACAGCCAGGGCTGGTGTGGTGCTGGAGCGATCCCCTCCCTCCCTAGGGGAACGCTCCCCTAGATCCTGCGCTCAGTGAAGCTGCAGCACCGCGCACTGAGTTCTGCGGCATTCTCATGTCAGCTGCAGAGCTGGTCCTTCTACCACCGGAGCGCAAGCAGGGCCAAGCTCTGACTTCTCTTGGGAAACTTCTCAGGGCTTTCTTGAGAACTCCTACCTGTTCTATGGCCCCTAGAGCGTGGGGCAGGAGAGCAGCTCCCCCTACAGTGTCTGCATAGCCTACCTGCTCCTCTGCTTCCTCTGGATCCTAAAGCGGTGAGCTCTGGGGAAGGGGGAGCTCTGACCTCTGAGGGTTGGGGGGGCCTGCGCCCAGGGCAGCACCACGACTTTTTACCCCGAATCTCCTCTGCAGGGGGCACTGGCGGAAGTTGCTTGTGGCTGGGGCAGCTGGGCTGGGCGGCTGTGGGGGCCAATCCTGCTCTGGCTGGCCGGTGCAAGCTCCCAGTGACATCTGTCCCGCAGGATGGTGAGTGGAGTGGAGAGGCTGGTGCTGAGCCGGGAATACAGGCCCTACCTGAGAGCCAGGATCTTCACCGAATGGGATTTCTGCATTCGCAGCTCCGAAGCTGCGTCCATCAAGCAGCAGAGCATCTTCAACAACTTGAAGGTGACGCAGGCCAGCAGCTTGGGGGTCCAGGGCTGGGGAGCTGATGGGGCTGGGCTCACCGCACCTTTGGCTACAAGTTCAGGGAGACCATCACTCTGCACCAGGTCATCCCACAGGCTGGGCGTGGGGCATGGCTGCAGGGACCCGTCTCCCAGCCAGGGAGTGCCAGCCACGCACGTGGGACACCGACAGTAACCCTTGCGCCCTCCCCTGCTGGCAGATCGACCTAGCCGAGGAGACATGCCACCTGAACAACTGGCAGCTAACCACGAAGCAGAGAGCCCTGATTTACCTGTCACGCTTGGTGATTAACAGCGTCATCCTCCTCCTCTTGGCTGGTGCCTTCTACTGCATCCAGAGGGTCACTGTTCTCTCCCTCGGCACAGAGCAGGTGGGAACCGGCTCTTGGCCAGGCCCCAGCTCCCTGTGCTGGCAGCTGATTCCCAGGCCCACTGCTGGTGCTGCCAGCTGAGGTGCATGGCCAGGGGACCCCACATTGGAGCTCCCATCACGCCACATCATTTGCCCCTCAGAGGGATCATCGCAGATCAGCAGCCCTGGGGCAGCTGCTTGAGTCTGCCTGTCAAGGCCCATGGGGAGGAGTCGTCCCACCCCCCAGCAACTGTGCAATGCCAGGCAAAGGGGCAACCCCTCAGCTCTCCCATGCTGCTGGGTGCCCAGGGGAGGCGGGTGTCCGTGACCCTTCGCTGTCCTGCTCTGCAGAAGAACGCCAGCCTGAGTGTGGTGGTGCAGTACCTGCCTCCCACCATCCTCTTTCTCATCAACTTCCTGCTGCCCTACACATTCCAGGCCCTGGTGCAGCTGGAGGGCTGGTGCCCCACACCGAGATAAACTTCACTCTCATCAGGTCAGAGCTGCTCTCTGCTTGGGGAGGTGGGGGCTCAGTGGACGGGAGCGGGTGCCCTAGCTGGCTGGGGACAGACCCCACAAACCTTCCCTCACAGTGCCAGCTCACCTCAGCCTAGGCTCCCACAGGCCTGCCTGCTCCTTGGATTTCCTGCAGAGACCTCCCTGTCCTAGCCCCCAGCCACCCGCGCCCCCAAGGCCGGCATCGGCTGGTAGCTACAGTCCACTCTGGCGAGGCCAGGGGCGCTGGGTGAGCTGGCACTGCCTGCTGCGTTCCCCTTCGCAGGTGTGTGATGCTGAAGTTGGCCAGCCTGGCCATGTCCCTCTTCTCCCTGGGGCAGAGGGTCCTGTGTGTGGGGAGCAGGGGAGAACCCGCCTGCCAGGCCTGTGGCTACAATAAACTCTACCAGGTAACTGGGGACCCCCGCCCCTGGCAGCCAATCGGACCCTGACTGGCAGGTGGCCAGTGAAAGGAGCATGGAGCGGGGCAGGGACGGTGGATCTGGGCTCCGGTGTAACAGGCTCCGTCTGTTCCTGCCGTGCTGGGAGACAGCCATCGGCCAGGAGATGTACAAGCTGACCATCTTCAGCTTCTTGGCCACCATCGGGGTCACCTTCCTCATCAACCTGCCCAGGAGGTAAGGCCCCAGCCCCTCACTGCACACACGGGCCGCAGAGCTTGCCCTGCGCACCGGCCTCTGCCAGCTAGCAGGAGGGAAGGCTGAGGGCACACAGAGCTGCTGCGTGGGGGTGGGACACAAGGACAAGACCTTGCAGCTGCCTCCAGAGCACCTGGTCCCAGGGTGCACAGCAGCCTGACTGCAGGGCAGGGGTGAACTGCCTCTGCCCCATCTCTGCAGGCTGATCGCAGAGCATGCTTCCGGCCTGCTGGCTCGGTGGATGAGGAAGAACGAGTTCCTTGTCCCCCAGAACATCCTGGATATTGTGGCTGCACAGACCGTTATCTGTACAGCCCCCTCCTTCCTCTGCTCAATGCCATCTTCATCTTCTTCACCTTCTACATCAAAAAGGTGAGCAGCAGCCAGACAGCTCCCGGCGGAGTTGGCTCAGGGCTGCCATGACCCTCTCTCCCCCACACAGTACACTCTGTACAGAGACTGCAGACCCTCCCAGAGGCTCTTCCATGCTTCCAGTTCCTCTTCCAGCTGGTGCTGCTCCTCGGTCTGACCATGGCCTCTGCCTCCTTGAGCTATGTCATCACAAGGTGAGTGAGGGCTGGCCCTGCTCTGGGGACGGGGGGGGGGGGAGGAGCAGACAGCGCACAGCCCCTGCCGCTCTGCTCTCAAACACCCTTCCAGTCTTCCCCACAGCATCCCTTCCTCCAGGGCTTGCGGCCTCTTCGCCAACCACACGGCTGCCTGGCAGGTGGTTCCAGAGGCTGTGTCCATGCTCCTGCCCCCCTCGGCCCAGCTCGTCCTACAATATGCCACGTCTGATGCCTTCTGCTTCCCACTTCTCATCCTGCTCTGGCACAGGCCCTGCTGGGGTTTCGTCAGGACCTGGCCCTGGGGTCCGGGCTGAGGCTGGGGCCTGGATGGAGTGGCGTGGCCCAAGTTCAGTGGCCATAGTGCTCACAACAGGCTCAGGTGGCAGTCGAGGTTGCTGAGCCACGGAGCCTGCTGACATAGGGTTAGTCTGTGGAACAGGAGCAGGGAGTTCTCAGGAGCCGCCGGGGGCCAGGGACCAGCAAGGAGCAAGGCTGGGTGTGTCACTCAGGGATGTGCAGCAGCCAACTGGGACTCCTTTCCCTGAGACCTTAAATAGCATGGGTGGGCTCAGCCCAAGCTCGCTGACCCGCTGGGGGCGGCGTGGACACAGCTGCTGCTCAGGGACCAGCAGACGCAGACTGTAGCACTGTGTGGGTCGCTGTGGCAGCACTGGGGACCCCTCCCTTTCCTAGACTAGAGCGCTCTGTGGACACGCAGGCACCTGTTGCCCCTCAGCTCCGGAAGCTGGGGCGGGCTCAGATGTCCAGGCAGGAGAATGCTATTGACTCTCAGATGTGCCTTGCCTCCAGCCCTCCCTGGGTTGGTCCGGAGCTGGGCCAGACTGGACGACGGGTGGAGGTGACTGGGAAAGAACCTCAGAAGAATCAGAAATAAAAGGACACCTGGTCCCTGGTAGCATCTCATCACCTTCTCACTGGGAAACTATGGGCTGGGGTGGGCAAGGTGAGGGTCCCAGCTGGGTGGGATCTCTTAGGAGGATACCCCACTTTAACATTGAAGCGCATCGGGCACGTTCCACTACCACAGTGAATCATTAGTGATACAAACTTGACTGGGCTGTGAGCCATATGGCTGGGTGAGACGGCCTGTTACAGCCAGCAATGGGGCTGCAAGGTCCCGACTCTCTTATTCCAACCGGGGAAGGCAGTTGCACGGACGTGCACAGACTCCATCCCCACATGCTCTGCACAATCATCAGGGGCTGGGGCTTGGTCTTTTGTCTTCCAAAATTCAGCCTAGAGTCTCTGGTCAGCTCCAGCTGCTGGGAGTGTGGCCAGGGCATTACGACCTTGGAAGGGAAGGATGGAACCAATGGCAGTCTAGTGACTGTGATTTTACATCTGCTCTTCTCTTTGTCCCCAGACTAGCTGTGCCCGAGGACAGCCCTGCTGCAGGCCAGCCGCCCTGCAACGCCTCCAAGTGAGGCCTGTAGGATGTTCCATTTCGGCTAGTGCAAGGAGAGGCTGTGGCTTACCTTTTCCATTCCTCCTTGGCAATGTCTTTGTCTACTGGCTGCTCCCATTTCTCACTCCACTCGTGTCCCAGATCTGGTGTTTTTGCACAGCTCTGGAACAGTCCCTGGGAGGGCCCCTTCAGCATATCAACCCCCATAGGTCACACTCCCTCCCTGGGGTAAGCCCTGGGCTTCACCACCTCCCGGGACTGATCTTCAGAGGCTGCAGTCCCCCAGTCACACCACGAGCTCCCTGCAGATAGTCCTCAACCGGAGACCGGAGGCAGGAGATGGCAGAACGTGGAGCACTGGTCTCAAATTGCAGTGGGGAGGTCGAGGTTGGAAAAAGTCTGTCACTAGGAGGATAGTGGAGCACTGGAACGGGTTCCTAGGGAATCAGTGGTGGAATCTCCATCCTTAAGGATTTTAAGGCCTGGCCTGTCAAAATCCTGGCTGGGATGATTGAGTCAGGGTTGGTCCTGCTTTGAGCAGGGGGTTGGACTAGATACCTCTCGAGGGCCCTTCCAGTCCTCGTTTTCTAGGATTCTCTGACTTACACAGCCAAAGGGAGCAGCCCCCTCTCCCTGGATCTGGAGTCACTCTCAGCCAGCACCGTAACAGCAGGGAGGGTTAGGGGACATCTGCGCCACAGCATAGAAAGTCCTTAGTTAACATGGAGACTAGAAAGTTACAGCAAATTCCACCTTGGTCAGGACAGAGCCACAGCACTTTGACTATCAGTCCAGCAACTCACACTTAACAACCCCTCCTCAGTCCTTTCTTCTTGTTCCTGGGCAAACATTGTCACCTGGGCTCCTCCTTAGCCCCTTGTTCTCCAGCTGGTCAAACCTGGCTGGCTTCCTCTGGGGGCTGGAGGATGTGTCCATCCACAGTCATTAGTAGCTAGTTACTAAATGTCCAGGCAATTGGAGCAGCCACTGTTTCCTGGGACTCCCCGTGACAGCCAGGCATCTGTCACACCTGCTCTGCAAAGAGTAAACCTTTCACTTAACCATGCAGCAAAGAGGGGAAACTGAGGCACACTATTGTGGCACACACAAGCTGGGAGATGTCATAGGTCATAGCTCTTATTGGAACCACTTCTGCTGGAGAGAAAGACAGGGAGAGATTCATACATTTTGAAGCCACCAGAGGTCATCAGATCATTCAGTCTGGCCTCCTGTATTCACAGAGCATTACCATTCACCCCTTACCCGTCTTTGGCCCTATAACTTGTGTTTGGCTAAAGAGTCTTCCAGGAAGGCATCAGTCTGGCTCTGAAGAAACCACTCCACCACTGGGTGGTTGTTTCAGCCTCACTGTTAAAACCTGTGCCTTCTAATTGAAAATGGTTTGGAGCTAACTTTTAGCCATTGATTTTCTCCATTAGCTAAAGGAGCCCTTAAGAGCCCAATATCTTCTCCCCATGAAAGTACTGATCTTTTGTAATCCAAGCCTTTCTCAGCCATCATTTGGAAAAGCCGACAGATCAGTCTGGTTAAATCATGCAATAAATAAATGTTAGTCTTTAAAAGTGCCACAGGACTCGCTTGTTCTGCATGTCATAGTGTCAGGAGATATCTACCCTCATCTCAGCTGAGACAGCTGGCAGACAGACAAAGGCCATGGAGAGAACACAGATGGAGGATGCCTCCATCCCAGGGACAGCTGCCTTGCAACTGTAGTCCTGGATGGCTTGTACTGAACAGGGATAACGTAAGAACATACAAGGTCAGACCAATGTCCTGTTTTCCCCCAGTGGGCAGTGCCAGATGCTGCAGAGGGAGCGAACAGAACAGGGCAATTGTTGAGTGATCCAGTCTCTATCACTGAGTCCCAGCATCTGGCAGTCAGAACATTCAATTGCACCCTTAATTCTCTTGGCTAATCACCATTGATGGATCTGTCCTCCAGGAACTTTTCCAATTCTTTTCTGAATCCCGTTATAGTCTCGGCCTTCACAACATCCTCCGGCAGCAGGTTCCACAGGGTGACTGTGGCTGTGGGAAGCAGGGCGTCCTTTTGTTTTAAATTTGCTGGGCTGCGTATTCATTTCATCGGGTCACGCCTCGTTTTTGTGCTATGAGAAGGGGTAAATAACATTTCCCTATTCACTTCCTCCACACCAGTCATGAATCATGGTCATGCAGATCTCTGTCGCATCCCCTCATTCCCCTTTTCCAAGAAGAAGAGTCCTAGGCTTTTTACTCTTGCTTCATATGGAAGCTGGTCCATCCGCCTGGTCACTTTTGTTGCTCTTCTCTGCACCTTTTCTGATTTTAATAGATCTGTTTTGTGATGGAGAGACCAGAACTGTCTGCGCTGTTCATGGATTGACTCAGTGGGTTTGTGATATTTTCTGTTGTATTAGCTACACCTTTTCTGAGTCCCAACAGCTTTCTGACCTCTGCTGCACGCTGAGCAGGTGTTTTCAGAGGACTATCTATGATGGCTCTAAGATGCGGGTCTTGAGCAGTAACATTTTGTTACGTGTAGTTGGGATTGTTTTCAAATGCTTATTTCTTTGCATTGATCAGTCCTGAATTTCACCAGCCATTTTGACAAGTTCCAGAGGGAGCCGTGGTAGTCTAGTTCAGCAAACAAACAAAGAGGCCTGTGGCACTTTTAAAGACTAACACATTTATTTATCGCAAGAGCTTTTGTGGGAGAAATTATCAGCCATTTTGTTATCCCCCTGGGAGCTCTTCACAGTCAGCTTTGGACTTAAGAAGCTTGTGTGATTTTATATCAGTTCCAAACTTTGCCACCAGTTCACCCCTTTTATAGATCATTTATGAATAAGTTGAACGCTGGCCCCCAAATCCTTGGGAGATCCCACTATTCACTGCTCTCCCTGTAAACATCCCATTTATTCCTACCCTGTTTCCCAGCTTGTAACCTATTGGCTCTTCCCTCTTGTCCCATGACTGCCTACTGCGCTTAGGACAGGTCTACACTGGTGGGGAAATTCAGCAGTAGTCATCGGGATTAGGCAAACTATGCAGAGTAGTTTGCAAAACTCCCATCAATTTCCTAATCCCTTCAGTATTTTCACTCGGATGTATTGCTAGGAAAATGCAGCTCCTCAATGCAGAGCTATACCACTTGAGGGGGTTTTATTAAGGCTTAACTGACTGCTTAAGTGAATTTGCCACATACCTCATTGCAGCTGTGACCTTAAGGGCCTTTGATGACCTCAGGGACCTTGTCAAGGCTTTCTAAGGCTATGTACACACTACAAACTTGTCCCGCAATAAAAGCTATTGCGGGACAAGAAAAGCGCTATATTTAGCTTACCGCACAATAACTCTGTAGTGTGTACAAGGCCTGAGTCCAAACACCCGACAGGCCCTGGCTCACTCTTGTCTACGCAGACCCCTCAAAGAATCCTAACCAGGGAGGCCTAATTTCTCTTGACAAGAGCCCTGGGTGGGGACTCAGGCTCCGAAGGGGGAGCCGTGTTAGTCTATTGTAGAAAGACAACAGAGTCCTGTGGCACTTTTAAAGACTAACAGATTTATTTATGGCATGAGCTTTCGGGATTTTCTCCCACAAAAGCTCATGCGATAAGTATATCTATAAATAAATCTGTTAGTCTTTAAAAGTGCCACAGGCCCCTGTTGTTTGTCACCCTAGGTGTCTGCTAATGCCGCCCTTTCCTACGGGGTGTGTGCAGACGGCTAGAGGGGGCCAGGCCGGGCCCACCCCCTGCAGGCTGATAACAGCTCCCTCCCACAGAGAAGAGAAAGCGTAGCCCTCTCAGGGAGCCTCCAGCTGTGTCCTGGGCTGGGCTCTGAAACCGAAACTCCAGGGTCCTGGATTCCTGTTCCCAGCCCACCAGGGCCACTCCCGTCGGGAGGATTCGTGCAACCGGAGTCTGCCCGGCGCTGCTGGAGCCTTTAACCGACCTATCCCGAGGCGGGGGGGCAGCAGCCGCAGATCCCGGCCCGTCCCATCTCCCCGGCCGCGGCCGACAGGGCCACGCCAATGGAGCGGGCGGAGTGAGAGGCGGACCTGGACAAACTCCGCAGCCTGCGCGTAAGGCCGCAGCAGAGCAGGCCCGGCCCCTCCCTCGGGGCGGGGCCGCGGAGGCTCAAGCCGGACGGGACGGGACGGGGCGGGCGGAGGCTGGAGTCCAGGCCAGGCGGCGCAGCATGGAGAGCGGCGGCGCCTACGGGGCGGCCAAGGCCGGCAGCACCTTCGACTTGCGGAGCTTCGTGCAGCAGCCGCGGGTCCTGGTGCGGCTCCTGAGCGCGGTGAGCGGGGCCGGGCTCCCTGTCCCTCGGCCGGGCCGCGCCGCGGATCCTGCTTGGTACCTGCGAGCCGCGCTGGGTCGGTGGGTGGGAGAGTCTCCCGGGTGGCCCCGGGCTAGGATCCCGTCCCTGCTGGCGGGAGGGGCGGACTTGCGAGACTTCCTGCTGCGTGTCCGGGGCCGCCTGCGCGCAAGTCCGGGCTAGAGCTCGGCTGGGCAGGGCCGTGGGGCGAGCGTGGCTCGGCTGGGCTGGGCAGGGCCGTGGGGCGAGCGTGGCTCGGCTCGGCTCGGCTCGGCAGGACCGTGGGGCGAGCGTGGCTCGGCTCGGCTCGCCCTCCCCCTCACGTAGCGAGTGCTGTGCCCGCCGCAAGGTTCCCCCCGAGGCCCGGAGCGGACGCTGTGGTCATGAGGCCGTCAGCTGACGGCCCTGGCGTGCCCGCTGAGCCGGGGAGAGCGGTCTGTGCAGCAGGTCCTGCCCTGGCTCTGTGGACAGGGCCTTGGCTGGGGAGAGCCCCCGGCTTGCGCTGTTCTCTGGCTGCAGGGTGCGGTCCTTGCTTACCCCCAGCCCAGCCCCCTTGTGAGGCGAAGGCCGGAACCCCACTTCCGTGAGGGGAGGCCTGGGACCACCGTGGCCCCTTGGGTCGCCTGTGCCAGCTCCGGCATGTGCTCCCCCCACCCCTGATGGGGCCGCCCTGGCCCTGCCTGCATGCAGTGGGGGAGGTGCTGCAGGTCCCTGAACACCCCTCGACTGATCCCACTGCTGCGTCTCCAGGTGTTTGCCCTCATCGAGTTCTCCTGCATCTTTGGCGAGGGGTACACCAACTCACCCCACACGCCGCAGCTCCATTGCATCTTCCACCACAATGAGGACGCGTGCCGCTACGGCATCAGCATCGGTGTCCTGGGCTTCCTGGCCTGTGTCGTCTTCTTCATGGTTGATGTCTACTTCCCCCAGATCAGCAATGCCACTGACCGCAAATACCTGGTCATGGCCGACTTGGGCTTCTCAGGTAACAGCAGGCAGGGCCCTGGGGCCAGCACTCACCAGCTGTGCACGTCCACTTCTAGACCAGAAGGGGCTGTTGCTCGTCTAGTCTGATCCCCTGTGGAGGAGAGCAGAGACTTCCCCGTGATTTCTAGAGCAGAACTTGTAGAACATTCTCATTCTCAGACAGTGGCTGCCCTCCTCCAGCACTCTCTGGCTGACTAACAGGTGGTGCTCCACCCACCCCCAGCACCGTACCTACCATGCTGAAGTCAGGGTACCTCTCAGAAGTGAACCTGGCTATGATGCCCCTTCCAACCAGCTTGCCCCAGCCCAGGGGGCATCATGCAGTACCTCTGAGACTGGGCAGTCAGTCAGAGCGCTGACGCCAAGGAAACGAGATCTCGCAGGCAGCACCTTAGCCAAGATGTCTGCTACCTTGGTTTGGCTCGGCCCTGCGAGCCAGGAGTTGGGAGCCATGAAGCTTGTCAAGGAGGGGCAGGGGGGTTCTCTGAGCCTGATGGGATTGGGTGCCACCATGCAGCAGGATCACCCATTGCTCTCTCCCCCAGCACTCTGGACCTTGCTGTGGTTCATTGGCTTCTGCTTCTTGACCAACCAGTGGGCCCTGACGACGGACGTCTATGTGGGGGCCGACTCGGCCCGAGCTGCTATTGCCTTCAGCTTCTTCTCCATCTTCTCCTGGGTGAGTGGCACTTTGCCAACCAGTCGCTCAGGCTGCTTTGGGGATGGCTTCTCTCGCCCCGGGTGTGGGGGAGAACTCAGGGCCTCTGAGCCACGTCACCCTGGCATGGGCACTCACGGTGGTCTCTTGCTGTCCCAGGGTCTGGCACTACCTGGGGCGGATGGTGCTTGGGGACCCCTGGTGGGCCTGGCTTTGCTGACAGCTGCTTGTTCTCTCCAGGGTGCGCTGGTCACCTTTGCTCTCCAGAGGTACAGAATGGGAGTGGAAGACTTTACTAACAGCTACGTTGACCCCACCCCTGAATCTTCAACCCCCTACTCCATTTACCCCGATGGCATCCCTGACAACTACCAGCAGCCCCCCTTCACCCAGACTGGGGAGACCACAGAGGGTTACCAGCCCCCAGCTGTGTACTGAACCCTGGGTTGCCTGTGCACCAGTGTCCAGCAGGGAGAGCTGCACAAGTGCAATTCTTTTCTGGGGTGTGGGCTCTATCCTGAGTAGGGGGGAGGCGGTGTAGGAGAGTGATAGCTGCTTAGTGTGTGAAGGGCACCAGGGCTTAGAGTCACATGCTGCAGGTGAGGGGGGGCTGCTCCCTGGTTCCTGCCAGAGCTAGGGGCTAACTGCAAGGAAGAGGCTGTTGCTGTGACTCCTCTCTCCACTTAGAGCTGCTGGCTGGGCTGGCCAGGAAATCAAGAACTCTCCCTGGGGCAGGACCTCCCTCTTGCTCACTTGGATGGAGCACAAACCTGCATCCATACACTGGACCCCTTCCTCTGGGCAAGGAGGGGATTTTTGTCCCTACCTGTCCCCTGCTGTACAAGTGGGGGGGGGGGGGAAGTTATTTACCTTTATAACAGAAAGTAACTTTCCTCTCTCGTTTGAGACACAGTAGTGAATTTAAATACCTCCCCCCAGCTGCATCTACCCCAGTGTAACTTCAGCACTAGCCCTACTGGCTCCCATGCCAACTGCCACCTTCTCCCTTTTGTGTCCCGTGTCTTACTCTGCAGCCACCACTGTGCCTGGGCCAGCAGTCCTGCCTCGCTGCTGGGTAAGGGTTTCCAGGGCTGCGGTAACCGGTGCAGCACTAACCCTTTTGTAAAGTTATTTTGTATATAAAGGTTACGTGCTGTGCCTTACCTTGCCTCCTCCTCAGAAACCCCCTGGGGGATTTGATGTTCTCAGGGGAGGGTGTGATCACAGGCTGCAATAGTCTTGGTCAGCCTGATTGCTCCTGGAACAAGGATGCTGTGGGGCCCCATGTACAACCACCTACTACTCCCCCAGCCCCATACAGCAGAGCTTGGCTTTGGGAGAAGCCACTTTCAATATGCTGCTCAACCCCGCACACGAGCCAGCTCTGGAGGGGAGGCCAGCGCCTGTGGCTTTCTCCCCCTGACCTTGAACTAGATGTGCAGGGATTAGGGAGGGGGAGGGGAGTTCTTCCTTCTGTACACAGCCATGCTTGGCTTTGCTGGGGGTGGAAGCAGGCTCAGGGTCTTCTTTCCCAGGTGCACCTATTCAGTGAAGTGACTTCTGGCAGCCCCACCTGCATTCTCAATGCTCTTGTTTATGGTGGGGAGACAGAATAAAGTTTTTCATTCACAGCTGCTGCTGTTGTCTTTCTGGGGTGCACTGAAGGGGGTTCTCTCCCCACCTACTCCTGGGGGGAGGCCTCTGTTCACATAGCCCACTGTACTGCTCTACTCTACTCACTGCCCATGCCTATTTTTAGCAGCCCCTCACCCATCCCCTCCCACTCCTGGAGGAAGATGGAAGAGTCGTGTTAAAACCAGACAGCTCCCCTCACTTCCATTTCAGCAAAGAACCAGCAGGCCTGAGAGGAAGCCCTAGCAAGAACACTGGAAAGAATGCACATCCTACTATTTCAATTATTTAATTTAAAATTCACCCCTGCAATTACAGAAGCCCTCCTAGACATTGGGTAGCTGTCCCCACCAAGGGCTAAGCCGCTCTCTCCTACCTCTGCAGGAAGACAAAGGGCATAGCTCTAAAGACATTAAACACCCCCTTTTAGTAACCAGCAATAGAACAAAGCAGGAATTCTTCCATCTTGGCTTGTGGAGTCTTTGCCTAGCCCCCTCTACGGCATATTTAAATAAGAGCACAGTTTTGACAGACTCCACCCCACACAAATGGCGCACAGCATGCATCTGGCTCCTGGATTGGGATAAACAGCTGCTCAGGGGGAGCAGCCCACCTAGGAGAACTTCCTGGCCCAAAGCCAGTGGCTAACATAGGGCCTTTGTCACTGCAGCAAAGGAAGGGAGGAGCTAGGGACTAGCAAGAGGCTTTATCTCGATGAGGGGGTGGAGAAGGGGTACCACAGCTGGTGGGTGACCACTCTGCTGAGCTGGGGCAGATGGCAGCAGCCCATGCTGGTAAGGGGAGAGGGAAGAGCTGTAAGGGGACCCCTAGCATGGAACAGCCCCAATTTAGAGCAGAGCACCACATTAGCAAGTCTAATAGAGAAACTGTCTGAAGCACAAGGGGGGGGGGGGTAAATGCAGGTGGAACCATAAGCACTGGTAGAGGAGAAACTGATGCTCAGGAGGGAAGATAATGGCTGAGGTGTAGTGCCAGCAGGAAAGGGGGTGGGAGGATGGAGGCACTTTACCTTAAACTGGAGTAGGAGGCAATATAATTAAGGGGCTAGAGCAAATAAAATCCTGGCCCAGCATAGCCTAGGGACCAGGCCAGCAAGTCTAGTTAGGAAGAGGCAAGATCCTTAAGAACATGTGTAAAAGTGAGCATCAGGGAGGGAAGCGAGATGTGCTAATGAAGGGCTATTGTGAGGAATTACTGAAACCCAGACAGATGGGTGTCACAGAGAAGTCCCACTCCGGATCTGGTGCAGCGTGGCTACCTCTGTGCCTCCAGTTTCTCACCCAGTGTTGCTGGCAGAGGACTTTCCTCTTGCGTCTTGCTGGGCACCAGTTTACCATTATTCTCTCTCTTTGTCCCTTCCAGGTGGAGGCGGACATTGTTCAGTGTAGCTCAGTGCACACAAGCAGCAGTTCAGGTTGGTAGGTAGAGCTGGGCGGCCATGAGACAGCAGAAAAGGGAAAATGAGCCCTAAAGAAGCCTCAGTTGCAGTTTCTAGCCTCCTCCACTCACTTCACTGGGCTCCACTGCATCTGTCGGGCAGCCAGGACCTTTCGGGAGGTTATGACATCGAGCTGTTTGGGCCCCCCAGGCAAGTTCTCCTTGTTTTCTGGCCCAGCCAGCTGAGGGCGCTTCCTGAAGTAGCAGACACGGCAGACAGAGTGATACTTGTCTGACCCTCCAATGACTTCAACCTGGTGGGAGAAAGGAGGTGGTGAGACTCCTTCACAACAGACCATTAGAAGGGGAATCTCCTTTCTTCTGGATAAACACTCCATGGCAGCTTTTCTCACCTCATGGTGTCTTCAAGGCCCTATTAGAATGGTCTTTCTTTCCTAGGACCTTACCTCCCTCTCAGCTCCCAGCCGCTTAGTGTATGAAGCTTCCCGGTAACACTCCATGCACACAGCATTCAGCTTCACCACACTCTCTGCCAAGGGGACCAGGTTCAGGATGCTCCCAAATGCCTGCAGCAAAGAGACAGGCAGTTTGGTATGAGTGGATAACTCAGGAGGATCCAGTTACCCACAGCTGAAGAAGTTACCTTCCTTTGGAAGGTCCCATCAAGGGCAGCAACAATTACAGTCTTCCCTGCATTGGCCATCGCCTCACAGAACTCCACAATGTCCAGGAACTAGACGGAATAAAGAGGACAGCTTCAGGAAGGAGAGAGCAGAGGAAGGATCATGGGCAGTTTCAAATGCTGCCAATGGCCATGAATTCAAAAATGTTCCCAAAACAAGGCAAGGCACTTCATACAAAGCTGTAGCTACAGTATCTGAGCAAAGGGGACAATGGGAGTCTTCAATCAGACTAAACAGGTTTAGCTGGGTAGGTTTAGCTGCCCTCAGGATGCATATCCAGGCCATGGGGAGGGATGGCACAAGACCACAAATGTGTGATTCTTATCCAGCCACAAGACCATTTTACCCCTTTACATGGAAAGTAAAATCTTTCTCACTTTCTCCATCCTACATGGCATGGGGCCCCTCCAAGGCCGATTTGCCTGTTATGGGACAGGAAACAGCAGCAGAGACAAGCATGGAGAACTTACAAACTGGCCTTCGTCAATACCAATCACAGCTGAACCAAGTGCCTCCTGGTGCACATCTTTGAGACAACAGGCTGAAAGAGCTTCCATGGTATTCCTGCAAGGAAGGACCAGCATTGGGGGGCGAGTCATTGGTCAAGCATATAGGAGAGAGCTACTAAATGCCAAGGGCTCAAGCACAGATAACAGATGTTTTAAAGTAGCTCTTCATTCCTGGCTTAAAAGCCTGTGCCACTTCTACATGTGCAGATGGCTGTGAAGAACTCCCAACCCACAGCTGGGATGGTCAACACTGGACTGTAGAACAAAGGAGACAGTTCGGTCATTGTGAACTCTGTCTTTATAAGCCAGAAATGAAAGTGTCCCCCCTGGGTCAGAGCAGTGATCCATCTAGCCCAGTATTCGGTCTGACAGTGGCACAAGGCAGGTGCTTTAAAGGGAATGAACAGAACAAGTAGTCAGCAAGTGATCCATCCTGCCCACCATTCCCAGCATCTGGTGGACAGCCATTGTTTCTCCCTGCCTTCCCGTGTTAGGAGGGAACAGAAAGTCAAGCCGCAGAAGTACAACAGTCAGAGGATCACCCTCCCTGCTAAGGTGTGATCTCTCGCAGCAGCTCACCTGTCATGTGTGGAGACCCCACTGGTGCAGTAGCGAGTGTCCTTAGCATACTTTATCACAAGGCACTTGTACTGGGCAATCTGGAACCTGCGGACCCGGCGCATGAGCTCTGTGCTGCAAGACAGTCACAACAGCCAGTCACAGCATGGAGAGGGGTTAGCACACCTGCAGAATGGGGTTATCCCCAGGACCTTCCCACACCCATCAGAAGCAGCAAGAGCCCAGGAGATCTAGTGCCATGACAACCTGGAGCCAGCTCATCCATGGCAAAGGGACAAGAGCAGCTTCACAGGGGACAGTTAGACCCGTGAAGTTGTTGGCCTGCACGCACCATTGTTACGGGCGGCATCTCCCTGCAGTGGGGCCGCTTCATTGCCTGCCACTGGGCAGCAGTCAGGGGCCAGCCCATCCCCGGGCCCAGGGAGCAGCTCAGGCACCCTGGGGGCCCCAGCCAGCCGGGGGCTCAGGGATGCCCAGCCAGAGGAGCGCAGGCAGGATGGGGCAGGGCAGCTGGCTCCCCAAGGCTCGCAGCAGGCTCTGGTGAATCCACCCCAGCCGAGCCGAGCAGAGCCGCATCGTACCTTTTCCCGGAGAACATGGGCCCGAAAATCACCTGCGGAGACAAGAAACAGTGTGAGTGGGACAGGGGGGTGAGCTAGCCCAACCCCACCTCTCAGCCCGGCCCACCCCACCCCTTCCCGCCAACGGGTCCGGTCCAACCCCGCCCCTCGGCCCGGCCCCTTCCCGGCCCGGTCCA
>ML685805.1:11095794-11128784 GCA_007922175.1 Pelusios castaneus | reverse complement strand
CCCGCCCCTTCCCGCCAACCGGCCCGGTCCAACCCCGCCCCTCGGCCTGGCACCACCCTTTCCCGCCAACCGCCCCGCCCCGCCCCCTTCCCGCCGCCCGGCCCGGCAGCCCGGTCCAATCACCTGGATCTGGCCGCGCGCCTTGGCGGGCGAACCGGGCTGCACGCCGGGCACGTTGAGGCAGCTCATCCCGCGGTCTGTCTGTCGATCCTGCGCCGCTTTCTACTCCGCACAGTGCGCGCGCGTGCGCGTGCCCAGAGATAGCACCGGCGCTGACCAATCAGGAGAGGCCCCGCCCCTCTCGGCAGCCAATGAGCGCCAGGGCGAGAGATTTCTCCTGAACAGCACCAGGGAAGGCCGCGGCGGGAGCTGATCCCGGTGCATGATGGGTTTAGCATCCCCCCCCCCCCTCCTCGCGGAGAAGCCCCGCCTCCTGGCAGGCCCGCGTGGGGCGGGGCCTCTACCTAGTCCGCCCTCACAGGCCCCGCCCCCGGGGTCCCGGCCCCGCCCGGTGTGCAGCGGGCAGGGCCCGAGCCAGGAGGGGGTTGTGTGACGTCACCGAGGCCCCGCGCGCGGGGAAGCCCCTGGCTGGTGTTCACACGGAGCCTCTCTCCGGAGCGGGGTTCCACTCTGGGAATCGGAGCGGGCGGGGGCGGAATAGGCTGGCGGGTTCTCCCGGGCCGGACACCAATGGGGTCCCCGAGCCCCCTCCCCGCCCGCTCCGGCCCGGGGACGCTGCTTCTGTTCTGCCGGACCTGATTGTGCCGGCCGCGGTCACATGCAGGGGGAGGGTCCAGCCGCCGCGGCTCGCAGGCTGGGTGCGCCATGGGGACGTGGCGAGAAATGCCGCGGGAGGTAGAGCGGGGAACCCGGGGGGGCGCGGGAGGTAGGGCGGGGAACCCGGGGGGGGCGCGGGAGGGAAGAGCAGATGAAGCTCGGGGTGAGGGGCAGGCGGCTGCAGCGTGTCCTGGGGGGCGGTGGGAGTGATGACTTTGTATGGCCCCTTGTCCCTCTGCTCGCAGGACACGGAGATCAAAGTCCTGAGAGCCTCATTTGGGAACAGCTCAGTTATTATCTTCGGAACTGACGCCACTGCTGGTTTGTAAGCGGCTGCACCGAGTTATGCCAAGGCCTCTCAATCCCAGTGTGTATCTCTGCTGTTCCAGGCTTCCACTCTCACCCCTTCTGATGGCTGTCAGTCCCAGTCCCCTGTGCATCCAGCCCTGGGCTCCCCCGACACATTGAGCCTGCCAGTGCTCCTCAGTCCTTACCCACAGTCCCCAGCTACTATCTCAGCCTGGAAGTTGTTTGCATCACACATCAGTAGCTGGAGAGTTTTGAGGCTGGGAGTCAGGAACTCATTTGCAGGCAAGATGGTGAAAATCTAGCTGTGCTGGCCCCACTGTATGTGTCTGGGTTTGTGCTGTGTTCCCTGCAGGAGCTGGAGAAGCAGTATTCACCAAGCCGGTGGTCGCACCGCATGGGCCAGGATGCTGTGATTGAGGCCCATGTCAAGGAGATGACCGAAGGTAAAGGGCCAGCAGGCAGATGGCTCTGCCAAGGGACAAGCTTCCCACAGAGCAAGGGTGGAGAAGTGGATGCAGAGAGTGACGTGGAGCAGCACTGAGAGCTGGGGAGCCCGGCAGGTGCTAAGTGAGCTTCCTGCCACTCACTCTGCCTGTTCTGCTGGGCTTGTGCCTGGATCCTGAGAGACAGATCCAAAGAGAGCGTCAGCACCACAGGGCTGACAGTGAGAGAGGACCCAGCCAAAGAGGGTGACTTGGTGTCTTTGTTTGTAAATTGCTAACTCCCTTGTGGGCCTAGACGAAGCAGGTGGCTATTTACGAGGGTGTTGCCTGAAGGGTGGGGCTTGGCAAAGGGGCATACAGTGCCAGAGGGCTGCCCAGACAGACAGAGCTGAGAGACAGTGAGTTGGGAAGCAGGGAAGGATGAGGCTGCTGCCTGCCTACTCTGCCACAGACAGCCATGTAACGTTTGTCCTTCATTCCCCACAGGCACCTTGAGGGCCCAGGCCACCATACAGACCCTGCTGCACATCCCTTATGGGGGTGGTGATGGGGAGAGACTGGATATTTACTTACCCACAGACCTCTCTGGAGGTAAATTGGGAGAGGAGGGGAGCGGAATGAAAGCAAGAGGAGAGGGGAAATGAAGCGCCTTGCCTGCCACAGGTGCCCTTTTTGTTCCTTGCAGACTTCCCACTTGTCCTGTACATCCACGGTGGATACTGGCAGTTTTTAAGGTGAGGCAAGAGAGTTTGAGAGTTATTTTATGGCAGTGGGAAGCTGTGGGAGGGCCCCAGACCCTTCCTCCTGAGCAGTAAAAAGAGCTGGACCTAGGCCAGTCCTGGGTGCTGCAGTTCTGACAATCTCAGCAACACATCTGTGTCTGGCCTTGTTCCAGGACGTGCCTTGAGCACACGGTGGAGGGGGCTGCCCAGCTACATCCCCAGCAGTTCAACATGTGCGTAACCAGAGTTTTTCTTCACCAGTAAGGAGGTGTCGGGGTTTGCAGCACTCCCCCTCGTGACACAGGGCGTTGCAGTGGTGGTGGTTGGCTATGACGTGGCTCCGAAAGGTAGGTGGTGCCAGAAGTGGGGGCAGCGTCTCCTCTGCTCGGCCGTGGGCCCCTCGTCACTCTATGCTCTCTGCCTAGGCCACATGGATATGATGGTGGAGCAGGTGCGGCGCAGTGTGGTCTTCATTGTGCAGCAGTATTCGCAGATCAGGTGGGGTACAGCCCAGCTCCTGGGGACTCGATCTGCTGTCCCTGCCAACCTGTGGGGTCCCCAGCAGAGCGTGGCCACCTCAGTGTCCGACTGCAGCCCCGGCTTTCTGGCCTTCAAGGCATTTCACATAGCCTTGAGGAGCCATGGCAGTGAGTAGGTGTGGGATGGACCGTGCAGAGGAGCAGGGGTCCTGGAAAAGGTCTGTACCCTCCTCTTGGTGGGGTGTGGGGCTAGACTAGATGGGAACTAACATGGCTTTTCTGACCCTATGGGAAGGAGTGCTGCCACATTCCTACTCGGATTCCATTGGGGAGGTCAGACCCTTTGCACCTAAGGGGGAGCCTCCCATACCAGTCCCCTACCTACCTAGCTCCTCCTCTCTGCCCTCGCCCTGTCTAGTGGAGTTTACCTGTGTGGACACTCAGCAGGGGCTCACCTGGCAGCCATGATGCTCTCCACTGACTGGGAAGACTACGGAGTGACACCAGCCATAAAAGGTAGCACCCGGCTTTCCACAGGGACCCTCAGCACCCCTCCCCTGTGCTCCGTGCCCCAGAAAGTAAGATTGGCTCATTAAGCCATGAGGTCTCCTCCCAGGATGCATTGCACCCCTTCCCACTTCAGCCATGTGGCTCTGTGCTGCTGAGATATGAAGAGAGCAGGGCACATCTGTGTTCCAAAGCTGCGTATAATGCCGTGGATTCAGGCCCTGCTCTGTTTATATTGTCAGTCTGTTGCAGTGTGGCAGCGCCCAGGCCCACTGTGTCAGGAACTGCCCAGACCTGTAATGGATGATCTCTGCCCCCAAAGCTTTCTGTGGGTTCGAGACTGTACCACAGGGGCTACAACAGTCAGGCAGTGGGAGCACCTGGGAACACACAGTACTGGTCGCAGTGTGTCTCTGTCTTCCCATCCCAGGTGCCACTCTCCAGGGCAGAGTCCTACAGGGCATGCTCACTGCTGGACCTTCTGGGACAGGTGTCTCCCCCTGCACTGAGCAGTGACTTGAGGAGTCTGCTGCTCCGAGGGAGAATTTCCCTTGGGGAATGGAGGAGGCCCAAGCCCTGGGAGCTCTAGGGTCCCACAAGCCAGGCAAGGCCGTCACAGAGATTAAAGTGTTTTTCTTTTCCAGGGGCTGTTCTGGTGAGTGGAGTCTATGACCTAGAGCCCATCACGCACACCTATGTGAACAACCTGCTCCGTATGAACGGGTGAGCGCCTTAGGGTCCAGAGCGAGCACGCTCCCCGCTGAGACGTAGCCAAGCCAAACGCGCTCAGGAACACATTGAGGCAGCTTGCCCCTGCCTGCATGCCCCCTTGTCCCTATGCCCCCGCCTGCGCCAGCCTGCACACACCTTCTAACACACGGGCAGGATGTCTAGGGCCACAATCCTGGGTGTCTGCCCCATGTGCACATCTTTGCTCCTGTCTGCGCATCCTGGGTGTGCATGGTCAGCCCCCTCCCAGCACACACAGTCAGTACAGGTATGAGATGTGTAGCATGAACATGAAGATGGGCTTCCCCAGAGCCCAGTAGAAGGTTTTTCCCCACCATAGCACGGTGACAGACGGTGCTTGCTGCCCATGGCTGTGCCCTCACTGCTCTGCGATGACTGTCTCTCCCCAGGGAGGTGGCCCAGAGGAACAGCCCTGTCCTGTGCGTGACAGCAGCGAAGCCGGCAGCGAAGGCCTGTGAGGTGCTGGTTGCTGTGGCTCAGCATGACTCACCAGAGTTCCACAGACAGTCCCAAGAGTATTTCCAGGTGCTCCCAACAGCCCTGTCCGTTCGACTGTTTCCCACTCGGGCATGTGCGTATCTGCATGCTGCAAGGGGAAGTCAGCGGCAGGACTCCAACCCACCTCAGTAGACTCTTTCCACTCTAGTCTGCAGTGCTGTAGCCGTGTTGGTCCCAGGATATCAGAGACACAAGGTGGGTGAGGCCCTATCTTTCCTGGGTCCAGCTTCTGTTGGGGAAGTAGACCAGACCTGAGGAAGCACTCTGTCTCTCTCACCAGCAGAAGGTGATCCTATAAAAGATAGGACCTCACCCACCCTGACTACCCTGTCAAAATCCTGGAAACCCATCCTGTAAAAATCTCTCCAGGGAGTAGCTGGGGCTGGGCCCTGGCTGATCACTTTCTGCATCCCTAGATTTTCCATAAAGGTCTGTGCAATGGGGTGGAGGAGCCCTGGCTGGCTAGAGTAGGGCAAGTTTAGCCAGCTGCTTTGGACACAAGTGGTTGGATCCATCTTGCCTGGGTTGGAGCCCTGGAGATATCCTCTAACTGAAAGCTGCCTTAAGGCAGGGTTTCCCAGAGACAGGGAGAAGGTCTCTGTACTCAGGGCTGGAGGTACCCTCGGGTAGGCAGAGCAGAGAAGGCATTTCAGAGAGCTGGGCTGGCCTCCAGGGGCATTTGTTTTCCACCCCTCTAGCGGGGATGACTGCATCGAGGAGGGGCACTTTGCAGGTTGCCCCAGTTCAGGCTGGGCTTTCCTAGGACTTTGTAAGTTGAGCGGGTTTTGGCAGGGTCAGACTGGGCAGAAGACTATGAGAGCTGGATCAGGCAAAGTGCAATGAACCTGAGCCCTGAGTGTGGTGGGACACTCTGCTCTCATCTGCCTCCAGGGGATGGCCAGAATGACTCTCAGGCAGCAAGGAATCTCTTTAGTTCTGCTGCGTCCCCTTCAGTCTCCCATCCAAGCGATGATGGCCTAGCTAGCAGGAGATGGAAGCATGCTGGTCTTGGGTGGAGACGTGGGACTGGCTTCTCTGATGTGCCCGTTAGTTCAGGGAAAGGATGCCCTACCCCTGTGGTGTGGCATTTGCTCCAGCTGTGAGCTTTTGGGGCACATATGTTACTTCCTCCCCTCTCCCTCACCGTGGTGCCTGGCTCCTGTGTAGAGGAGCAGCCACCACTCCCTGAGTTGCTCTGTCTTTCTCTTGACCTCAGTGATGCTGTCTCGTCTCTGCAGGCCTTGCGCTCAGCTGACTGGATGGTCTCTTTCTTGGACGTTGCTGGCACGGATCACTTTGACATCATTGAAAAGTTATCCCAGCGGGACTATATCCTGACTCAGGTAAGGGGTAAATGGGCTCCTAGCGGGTACTAGGGCCACCAGAGCTCTTGGGGGTGGTGGCCACCAGCCAAGATCAGGTAGGCCAGGAGGCTCCCTCCTAGAGTGGTGCCACCAGTGACTGAGGCTAGTTTGTAGGGTGAATGGGGAGTCTTGTGCTGGAGGAGGTCTCTGCAAATTGGCCACGTTGGCCAGTGTGTGGGGACTTCTTAACAAAGAGCAGTGGATGGACCAGTATGGGGGGGAAGTTGGGAGACTTTCCTCTCCTGCTTGCTGCAGCACACAAGTCCCAGCCTTACAGCGTTCTCGATCCTTCACATTTCAGGTGATTCTGAACATGATTTCAAGAGCTTGATTTGAAAGAGATGGGAGCAAACTGGGGCTGCAGACCATAACCCCACTGACAATGTCACAGCCTGGCCCCACTCTGACCTTCCTGTTCCTGGGGAAGATTGGTGGATCCCTGGCAGAAGTGTCCCTGCCCTGGCCGCTTGGGACCAACATTCGCCTCTTCTACCCCACCCTGTGCCTCTCCATTCCCAGTTCTGTACACTTCCTGGTGCTGGCTGGAACAGAGACAGGCCAACTCTAGTGTGCCTTTGAGAATGGTGCCAGCAATTCTTGTGTTTGCTGGACACATGGCTATTGTCATATCGGCTGAGACCTGACTGCAGCGTATTGGCCAGACAGTCCAGTGGGGCTCCACTCGGCCGTCTGGCTCCACTGTGGGTTTACCCCTCACGATTTCTCTGGAACCCGTTCTTTTAGTATTAAATAAAATTAGAACCTAAATAACAGCTGCTGTTTTGTATGAACCTCATTCCTGGGGAAAGGGCCTTGTAATAAACCCCTGAATGCAGGCAAGACGCTATTATGGTATAAATCAACTGCTGCTTCTCCAGAAGTACGGATCTCCATCAGTTGAAGTAAAAGAGCTCTTCAGCACCTACAGCCCCCAGTTAAAACCTCTCCAGCACATCATTAAGGATCCACTACCTATCCTGGAAGAGGATCCCTCACTCTCTCAAGCCTTGGGAGGTAGGTCAGTCCTTACTGACAGACAGCCCGCCCACCTGAAGCAAATACGCCCCAGCAACTACACACCATAAAACAGAAACAGTAACCCAGGAACCTACCCCTGCCTGTCTATTGACTCCAGCGATACCATCATAGGGCCTAACCAGACCAGCCACCCAATGTGACATCTGCCAACAATGTCCCTCCGCCTTGCATTTTAGCCAAACCCAACTCTCCACCCAAAGGGATAAAAGGACACAAATCAGGCATCAGGAATGGTAATATTCAAAACCAAGGGGTGAACTCAGTAGGAGTTGGACACTCAGTAGCAGACTGGAAAGGTACCAAACTGCAGAGTCAGCCTTCAGTGTGAAACTGCGGAGCTGGAACTGATTTGCAAACGTGACACTCTCAAACGGGTTTGAATAAGGACTAGAGGCAGGTAGCTTACTGCAAAAGGTAATTGACCCTCTGACAGCCTCACGTCATCAGCTGTTGTCAAGGTGCCACATCCCCAGTTGGAATTGCTCTGGTTAACACTGGCCCTCAACAGCTGTGCCTCACCCTTCTTTGCACAGGTATATACTAACCAACTGCATCTGACGAAGTGGGTTCTACTCCGCGAAAGCTTGTGCCCAAATAAGTGGGAGTCTGTAAGGTGCCCCAGGGCTCTCGTTTTTGCTGTGCAGACTAACCCAGCTCCCCTCTGGAACTTATCACCTGTTACAGCCCCAGTGGGGAGGAAATGGGGGGCTTGCCAAAAGCCAGAAAGAGACCGAACATCCTCTCCCTGTGTGAACCCACGGGGGGTTCAAGCTGGGTGGTGGGGGGGAACAGTTCAGCTTGCTTGGAATAAAAGTGGGGGCAGCCTTCACCATCCCGTAGGGTGTAATGGTGTTGGCTCAGCCCGAGGACAGGCTGAATGGGCTGTGGGGCAGCCTTGGCCGTCCCGTAGGGTGTAATGGTGTTGGCTCGGCCCGAGGACAGGCTGAATGGGCTATGGGGCAGCCTTGGCCATCCCATAGGGTGTAATGGTGTTGGCTCGGCCCGAGGACAGGCTGAATGGGCTGTGGGGCAGCCTTGGCCATCCCGTTGGGTGTAATGGTGTTGGCTCGGCCCAAGGACCGACCAAATGGGCTGTGGGGCATCGGGGAAATGGCACAGGAGAGCCAGTTCCCTCTGATTCCCCTCCCCTTGGCTGAGCTGCACCCATGTCGTCGTCCCCCCCCCCCGGGCACTCAGCTCTGCGCATGGGGGTGCTGGGAAATGCTGAGGCTGGCCTGGACCCAACAAGGCCCTGTGTACAGGAGCAGCTCTCTGCAGCGCCCGGACCCCTGGGCAGGCTGTCATTGCTCTAGAGGTGTGCAAACACCACTCCCTCCCTGTGGGGCAAACACCACTTCCCCTCCCCCCCACCGGGCAGCCCCTTGGCAAAGCGATGGGAGCCAGGGCTTGAAACAGCAGCAATAAATTAGGTTTGGGGGCAGTGGGTGGAAAAGCACTCCCCAGCTGTTTTCTCGCACGGCCTTGGCATCCCTCTCTCTGTCTGGGCCCTCAGTGCCAGGAGGCCATGGCACGGACGGTCCTTTGGGGATGGCAGGTTGGTGCTGGGGCTATCAGCCTAATCTGCTCCAGTGGGCGCCTGGGCCTCGTTCCCGGCCTGCGACTGGCGACAGCTTCTGAGCCGCCCGGGGAGGCAGCCACTGCCCGGCCTCCAAAGTGAGCACGTTTTCTTCCCGTGATTGGAACTGCCCCGTAGAGCCATCCTTGCATCTGAGGCATGGCAGGCAAGGGAAGGGGACCTGCTGGCTGAGGGGCTGGGAGCCCCTTTCCCAGCTGAGGGATGGAACAGCCTGACCTCGCAGGATGTGCGAAGACAGCCAGGGCCATGGCACTGGGTGCAGCGTCTGAGGGAGTCTGCAGTATGGGACCTTGGGCTGGGCTGGCCACGGCAGCCCCCTCTCCAGGGATGTCTGTGGCCCGGCAGCCTCACTGACTGTGTTTTGCTGCGCACGGGGGCAGGACTTTGGGCAACAAGCGGTAAATAACTGACCCTTTTCCCTTGGAGGGCAGCGATGTGCCAGCCACACAAGGTGGGGCCGGGAATGGCATCGGGAGCACGCTGGGGTTGGGGTGCCAGATTGCTCCCTTGCCAGGGCACAGAGAGGGGGGCTGGCCCCTGATGCAGGCTCAGCAATGGCCTGTCCCTTGCTTGCTCTCCTCCAGGCACTGATCTGTTGCCAGGAGTCTGGCTCAAGCAATGGGATCTGAGCTGCGCTGTGTGTAAGGGGCTCTCCGCCCATAGGGCACCATCATGGGTTCACCGAACCTGGCTGGAAGCCACACCTCCTAGGCGGAGATTGGCCGCGGGCAGGGTGGGGGGCACAAAGGAGCAGCTCTGCCCTGCAGCACCCAGCTGTTGCTCCACCTCGGTGTTTGCTGGTACTGCCGAGAGCTCAGACCAGACCCTGCACTGCACAGTCTCTGGAGCCAGGAGGCTGGTGTGCCCAGCACTGGAGGAACCTGTCTGCCGTGGCCTCAGAACGCCCCATGGCACATGACGTCTCTCTGCCCCTCAGGCGCCTGGTGGTGCTGGCGGGGATCAGCGTCTATCAGCTATTCGGGGGCAGCCTTTGCCCAGACTGTCCGCCTGTATGACCAGCAGCACATCAGCTTTGGCTGGTCCATGGCACTGGCCTCGCTCTCCTGCATCACTGAAGTGCTGGCCACCTCCCTCCTCCTCCTCACTGCCCATGTCCTCAGCCTGCAGCAAGCCACCTGGGCCAAGGGAGGGGGCAGCAGGGGCATGCCACTCTGCCACCTGCAGCTGCTTTGTGCCTGAGTCTCCTCTGGCCCCACATACCCAGCTGCAAGACCCTGCACCGTGGCCCTGGGCTGGGCTGGCTGCAGCGCGGCTTGGCTGAGGGGCAGCCAGTGTTTTGGGCCAGCTCCCCTGCATACTATGGCTCTTGGCTATGCTGCCAGAGGGGCAGCTCAAGCGCGAGGGAAAATGCCAGGAGTGCAGCCTGTTAGACAGGTTCTGCCTCTTCCCCGCACAGCCACCAGGAGGGCAGGAGGAGGGGGACAGGCTGGGCTGCCTCTTGGGAAACCTGGAAAGAAACAGAGCCCCCAGTGGGGTGGGTGCCAGGGCGGGGGTGAAGGAAACTCAATGGGGCAGTCAGCTCCAGCGCAGCCAGGCTTCTCCATGGGCCTGTCCTGCCCCGGCCCAGGCTGCTGCCAACACTGCTATTGCTTCAGCTGCCCGCACCCTCCCATTTCCAGAGCACCTGGCCTCCCGTCTGGCCTGTGTCCAGCATCTGTCTGTAATTCCAGCGGGAGCCGAGTTAGTCTAGGTCAGCAGAACAAACGAGGAGTCCTGTGGCACTTTCAAAGACTAACATTTATTTTCACAGTATGGGAGGGAAAGATAAATCCTGTGCGTACATTTCACTGCATCAAGCCAGAGTACTTCAGCAAATCAAGCAAGTTGTCTAGATTCCAACAGCGTGGAACAACATATCCCAGAGTGGTGAGAACCATTGTAATGAAAATCAGAGGAGTCCTCTGGCACTTCTAAAGACTAATGTTTGTAGTGAGAAAGCCCATTCATGTCTCTATTCAAACCTGAGCTGATGGTATCAGACTTGCACATGAATTCTAACTCTGAAGTCTTTCTTTGAAGCCTTGACCTCGAATACTCTAAGTATACTCACAGGTAAGTCCAGTACAGAGTTGCCGGGGAGATTAAAGTGATTTCCTCTTGGTTTTTGAATGTCCTTATTTCTGATGTCAGATTTGTGTCCATTTATTCTTTTGCACAGAGACTGTCCTGTCTGTTTGCTGAATAAGGCAGAAGGGCATAATTGGCACATGATGGCATAAATCACATTGGTGGACGAGCAGGTGAATGAGCCCTGCTGGAGTAGCTGGTTTGATTCAGTCCTATGATGGTGTCATTAGTGTTGATATGTGGGCAGCGGGGTCTGTTGCAGGGATAGCTGCCTGTCTTAGTGTTTCTGTTGTATGGTCTGTGGTTGCTGGTGAGTATCCGTTTAAGGTTGGGGGTATCTGTAAGCAAGGAGAGGTGTGCTGCCCAAGGCTTGAGAGAGTGAGGGGTCATCTTGTAGGATAGGCTGTAGATCCTTGATGATTGTGTTGTGGAGGTTTGAGTTGGGGGCTGTAGGTGATGACCAGTGGCGTTCTGCTGTTTTCCTTCTTGGGTTGTTCTGTAGAAGTTGGCTACCTGGCTCTGTCAATCTGTTTCTTCACTTCCCCAGGTGGGTACTGTAGTTTTAAGAATGTTTGATGGAGGTCCTGGAAGTTTCGGTCTCTTTCTGATGGATCAGAGCAAATGTGGTTATATCTTAGGGCTTGGCTGTAGACAATGGATCGTGTGGTGTGCTTTTGATGAAAGCTCGAGGGATGTAGGTAACTATAGCCGTCAGTAGGTTTCCAATATAGGATGGTGTTTATGTGTTTGAGTTTTTTTCACTTTCTGGCATCTGACGAAGAGGGACTTCACCCATGAAAGCTCCATGCAAAAAATAAATTTGTTAGTCTTTAAGAGTGCCCCAGGACTCCTTGTTCGTTGTCTGACAGCTTCTGTCTTGCTAGGAATCATTTAGCAACAGCTGGGGTTGTAAAATCTACACCTACTTCTTTTGTCTGCATGGTCCCCACTTCTCTATTGTTTATCTAACTGATTTCTGTCTGGTTCTTTGACTCTTTCTGTCTGTTGCATAACTGTGTGCGCTATTTAACTCAGTTAAGGTGGTGGGAGATGATTGGTTAAAAGACTGTTTCGTAATGGGCTAGGATCAGTGTCCTGTAGTTCTTTAATCTAAAGTAATAGCTTAAGGTACAGCTAAGCAAGACCAAAGTTTTAACTATATAAACTGAGGTTCAAAAGAAGTTCTTGGAACTAACTGTAGGACACAGAGCTGCCAGACCCCAACACCCTGCCAACCCCTGTCCAGAAGCTGGAGTCCCCAGATGACTGGCCCCCAGGAGAAGTCTGTCTCCCTTATTGGGAGTGGTGAGCACTGGATGCTTAGTGTGTTGTGTCTGGTAATTGGTAATACATGGAGAAGGGGAAAGGGCGGGTACTTCAATTAACCAGGTTACCCCAGAGCCCTACAGTCTGGGAATGGGTGACCCTGAGTCCTAAGCTGTGCCTTGGGTAAGGGTGGGTGTCTTTCCCCTGGAGCCCCATGGATTGGGAAAGGGTGGAGGTACCTTAACCCCTATGGATTTGAGTAAAGGTGGGGTGCCCTAGTGTGCAGGTAACAGGGCCAGCTCCCACCCATCCCCCCGATTGCTGTTGGAATGGGGTAGACTGCAGCTGCCACAGAAATCAGAGGTGAAACCAGGACTGCAGAATCCCCCTCAGAAGGGAATGGAGATGGAGTATGGCTTGGCTGAAGGGCTGGGGCAGGAAGAGGATGCGCAGTGGGTCCTGACAGCACTGAGGAGAACAACCACTGGCCGCCAGGAAGAGTGACGGAGCACAGGCCAGAATGTTGGCTGAGAGCTATTCCCCAGGCCTCAGTCCAGCGGTGAGCACATGCGAGTCCATCACCCCCGATTCCCCAGGTGCCAGCGTTCTGTCCATAGGGTGGAGAAGGCAGCAGCTTCCAGCAGGGGCAGTGGAGAGACAAGGTGGTGCCCAGGATGCAGGGGCAGGGTGATGCAGCCACATGGGCTGCGCCCCATGTAACTGTCTGCCACGGACCCAGCTGGCTCCATCCAACACCATGTTTTCCTGGCAAGCAAGCCCTGCCTCCCACCGTCTGGGGGCCGAGTGCCTGTGAGGGACGGCCAGACAGTGGGTGCTGCTGCACTGGCCTGCAGGGGGCTGGGTCCTCCAGCAGCAGGAGGGACTGGGCAGCCTGAGTCCCCGGCGGGCTCTGGCATGGCACCCCTGAACTCCTCATGGCAGTCGGCAGCAGAGGTGGGAGAGCCCAGCCTGGCACGTTCCTGCCCTGCTCTAGGGTGCAGCCCCTTGGTCCCGCCTGCACCGCTCGACCACAAATTTCAGCTTGTTGGCTGCCAGCTGCGTGTCACATGCTGAGACGTCACGGTGCCAGACAGCCCGCAGGGAGTCTGTGGCCCACGGGAAAAGCCGCACGCTGACAGCATGGCCCGTCTCCACCACCTCCTCCTCGCTCACTACCTGCATGAGCTCACACAGCTCCCCGGGGGACAGCCAGCGCCCAGCCACCTTCACCAGCACCATGTTCGTCTCCACGGCCGAGGGGTCAATGGAGCAGATGGGCGAGCCAAGCTCCCAGACGCCTGGGGGCAAAAGACGTCATCAAGCTGTGTCTGCACCTGGGCCAGGCTTAGTGCTGCAGTCCCGGGTTGAACAGCAAGGGTCCCCACTCCTCCTACACTCCCAGCAAATGGGGCCAGGGGCAGCAGGGCCCCCAGCTGGACCCCCAGCCCCAGGACAGGCAAAAGTCACAGCTTCTCTGTGCTCAGCCAGAGCCCCCATGGCCACTGCACCCTGAGAGGTGAGGAGCAGGATGGGCCAGTATCCTGTGGGCCTGCCTGGCAGGCTTATCCCCCTCCCGCACCCCATGGGCACAGGGCCCTAGTTCTTGCTCTTGGAGCAGGGCATCTCCAGGCACCTTGGGCGAAGCTGCGGGCATTCTCATGGTCTCTCCGCAGTGTCTCCTCCATGCACTCCAGCCCGACACGTGCAGCCGCTGCCAGCACCCCTGCCTGGCGCATTCCTCCACCAAGGAGCTTCCGCATGCGCCAGGCCTCTGCCACGAACTCTCCATGCCCGGCAAGCAGTGCCCCGGCTGGAGCGCCCAGCCCCTGCACTGCCAAGAGAGGGAGTCAGAGCAGGCCCCCGAGGGACCCCCCAGCATTCCCACACTGATCCACCCCTGTGCCCAAGCGGGCCTCCCCCACAGAAAACCACCCCACACCTAGGAGGGAACCACTGGGTATATGCTCCATGCCTCAGAGCTGGCTCTGCCTGGGAACCGCCTCAAGCCCTCCCGTCTGGCCCTAGGGGAACCTGCCCTGTGCCCTTGGGGGGGCCCATGTGCTTTGGACACACCTTGGAGAAGCAGATGGAGACAGAGTCGCAGTGGTGGGTGATCTGAGCTGGAGAGACGCCTTGCGCCACGGCTGCGTTCATCAGTCGTGCCCCATCCAGGTGGATGCGCAGCCCGTACCGGTCAGCGAGCAGGCGCACCTGGAGGAGGAACACGGGGAGGCTAGGACCAGTGGGAGCAGCAGATGGAGAGTGCCAAAGGCCGCACCTGGGGCTCTGTGGCAAGGCTTGCCCTCCATGGAGCCTGCCGCCCTGCCCCGGCCACTCGGGCTGCCATGGGGCTCTGCCTGGGTGCTCTTGCCCCACCCAGCACACCAATGGGATATGGGATGGCTGTGCCAGGGCCCAGCCTGCGGGTTAGCAGGAAGGGCAGAAGTTGATGCTTTTGGGGTGGGCAATCAGCGTGGCAGAGGCAGTAATGGGTGGGGGCGCTGTCCCAGGAACCCTCTCACGCCAGCCCCACAAGGTGAGTGAAGTTGGTGGGGATGGGCTGTGCTGAGAATGGCACACTCGTCACTGCAGCCTGCAAGACCCTGTACCTCCCTCAGGTAGGCAAGGGGGAGCACCCGGCCTCCTGCAGAGCTGTGAGTGTTCTCCAGGCAGACGAGCTCCAAGCGAGGGTGGTACCGGCTGCCATAGCCCTCCCGGATTGTAGACTCCATCTCACAGAGGTCCATGGTGCCATCTGGCAGGTCCTGCAGCACCTGGGAATGGACCCCGGCTACCTGTGCCAGGGCAGGTGCGGGGAGCAGTGAGGGACAGTGACTTAGGAGGGCACATGGGGCCTAGGCTGCCCCAAAGCTATGCTGTGGCCCTGGGAGCCTTGTTCACCAGGCTGGGTAAGAAACATTGCTCACTTCCAAACACGTAACCAACATGTCCCTTCGTATCCTAGCCCAGCCTAGGGCTGGCTGTTCTCGGGGCTCCCATAGCTCAGTGTTTCCAGCCACATGCTACCCACAGGGCGGCCTGGGGCCTTCTGCCCCTCTCTGCCATGGGCTGGTGCTGCCCTGGGTTTGCCCAGGGCCAGCCTGGCACCACTCATTTAATAAGAAGCCTAGAGAAGCGCTGAATTTCAGGACAGGCTGGAGGCACCAGGGGCCCAGGGAAGGAGACTGGGGGCACCCCACACCAGGTTGACACAGAGTTTTTGGCAAAGCTAAGAGAGGGAATTTCCCCACAGCTCTGCCGTGAATGGACACAGGGGGCAGCAGCTCACCAGGATTCACTGCCCGGCTGTGACCCGAGTGAGAACTGGGGCCTGTGCTGCCCCCTTGTGGCCCCCCCCCCCACTCCACCCAAACACTCTCCAGACCACCTGCACTAGGCACACCAGCCCCCAGCCGCATTACAGCAGCACCATACCAGGAGGTTGGGGACAGCGCTGTCCAGCCCAGAACTCCAGCTCAATCAGGATCAAACTGTGATCCCCCATTCCAGTCCATGTCCATCCCAAGCAGCCCCCCAGGGTACCCGAGCCAGGCCACAGGGCTGTGCCGCAGTGAGTGTGCTGCATACCTGAGCGACCCCTCCCTGCTCGAAGACATGCAGATGGGCTTCCCGCCCCAGGAGCAGCTGAGCTCCCCTGCGTCGGCAGTGGCACATCACTGGGACAAGAGAGGGTAGCAATGAGGCATGATGAGGGACAGGTGTAGGGCTGCCAGACTGGGGGGAATGCACCTGGGCCATGCTGAGGGGGCAGAGCCGGCTGGGGCACAGAGCAGAAGGGGCTGCAAGGACGACGCACTGGCTCCGGTGCCTCTCAATCTCTGGGAGAGCACCTGCCACAAACTCAGGGACTGGCCACCCCTTCCGACAGCCAGAGGGTCACCTGAGCAACTGGTGCCTGCCCCGCTTCTCTCAGCAGACAGACACTTGCCAGGCCAGGGAGGGCAGACATCCAGTGCTGTGCTGGGACTCACCGGCGATGAGGTTAGCCATCGTCACAGTTGGCACAAACAAAGCCGCCTCCATTCCTAGGAGCTTGGCAGCTGAGTCCTGCAGCTCTGCATGGGAAGAGTCACAGGCGGGGGTCATTCCTCCGCATTTGGGGTGGCAGGTCAACAAGAGCAAGGTGGTAGCAATCTGCCCTGGCTGCAGCCCCAGACCGCAGGGGGCGCCTGTTACATGGGTGCCCAGCAGCATGGCTGGGACCCACTGCAATGAACCGGGCTGCCCTGGCAGCTGATTTGCTGGGGTTCAGTGGGTTCCTGCCCCAGCACTGGCAGGAGCAGAGTGAGGCTGGCCTCTTGTTCGGCGAATGACCAGCTTTTGAAAGTTCCCAGAGAGGCAGCAGCAGCAGCACCCACCCACCTAGTAAGTGGGGGAGGGGGAGTCCCATGGGTACCTGTTCCTGGAAGCTGTCTGCTTAGCACCCTGGCCCCAGACACCTGCCCTTCCCCCCACCTCCTCCCCATGTGGTTCCGCTCTGGTCTCCCCACAGCTGCCGCCACTTTCACTTCCTGGCTTCCCCATGATCAGCCCCACTAACCGCAGAGGGGCGGGCTAGCTGCAGAGCATCCATGCAAGAAGGGTCTTCGCTGCATCACCACCCTGCTGGAGGGTGTGGCAGCCTCCCCTCTCTGTCCCCAGTTGGGGGGTGGGTTGCAGCCCATCAGCACCCACGGCAAGGGGCAGCCATGGGCACAGCTGTTGCACAGATACCCCCGGCCTCACCATTGACCGTCGGGTCCTCCCCATAGTCGTCATCGCCCACCTCGGCCCGGGCCATGGCCTGTCTCATCTGTGCACTGGGTCGGGTCACCGTCTCACTGCGCAGATCCACCACGTGGGGCTGGGGCTGGGGCTGCGCCCCCCCTGGAAGCCCAGCTGCTCGGTACCAGCGGAGAGGGCAGGAACAGCTGGCCGGCACCACCTTGGGCAGGACAGGCAAGGCCGTGTCTAAGATAGCCTGGCTTGGCCAGCCCCCCGCACCCCAGCCCCCCACGCCTCCCCCACGGCCTGGGCCGGGCCCTTTCCCGCACGCACCCATGGCTTGGTCTGGGCCGGGCCGAGCCGAGACCCCCCGGGGCTGGCCTGGGCCCGGGGCGGCAGGAAGAGCGAGCGCCCGGCGGCCCGGCCCACGCGAGGCAGCCGCAGCATCGCGCTTCCCAGGCCCGCACCCGGCTGGACTACAACGCCCAGCATGCCTCGCGGCAGCGGTCCGGCAGCAAAGCATCCTGGGAAGTGCGGTCGGGAGGGGCCGGGAGAGGAGAGTCGCCCGCAAGGGCGTGGCCTGCCGAGAGCCCCGCCCCCGAGGCCCGGCCCTCGCCGATTCAGAACGTCGAGGGGGGCGGGGCCGGGCTCCGGTGCTCGTGGCTCCCGGTCTGCCCGGCAGGGCCGATGCGGCAATTTCAGCCCCGCCCCCTGGTCCCAGCTGCTCCGGGCCAGGTTCCCCAAGCCCCACTGGTGCAGGCGGCCTGGCCTGGGTCCCCCCTGCCTGTCTCAGCACGGCTGTACAGCTCCCTGCACACGGCCCAGGAGGGAGGCCCCTGGACTGCGGGCGGCTCTCATTCCTTCAGCCTGTGTTTTGGAGCCGGGGCACCAGGGACGCTGTGTAGTTCGTGGCCAAACAGATAGCCCCAGCTGCCTGCTGTCCTGGGAAGTGACCTCTGCCCCTGCCTGGCTGAAATCTTAGCTGCCCTTGTTCCTGCCCCCACTCCGGTGATGGGAGGGTCGCTCTACTTCCCTTCCCTACGGGAATGGCGGTTTCTGGGGATGCTGAGCGAACATGGCTTGTGTGTGCTGCTCACAGGCACCTGCAATCCCTCCGAGTCTGCTCAGTTGCCTTTCTGGGGGTGGCCCTGCTATGGGGTGTCTTGCCCTGAGGCTGATTGCCAGCCCTGGAAGAGATCCCTCATCCCTGGCTTATGGGCAGGTTCCCCTTGGACCCTGTTTCAGCACTGGTCTCCAGGGAGATGGGCTGTTTGAATCCGACCCTTGTGCCTTTTCTGTGCACACACAGGCGTGTTTATTTAATTGTGATTATTCCTGTCATACTGCTGCAGCCGCTAACAGGAAACCAAGCAGTGACCTTTGCTGCTGGGAATCCGGGCCCAGGCTTGCAGTTGCAGTTACAGCCCTCAGCACTGGAGTCTGCGCCTAGAAACAGGTGGCGGGGCAGCACACAGCACCCCTGGCCCCACCCCCGGGTGCAGGTGGGGAAACATGGTTTATGGCGATTGCTATCGGCTCCCCCCCCTTTGTTCTGAGGTTCTCTAGGACGCTTGGCCCCCTGACAAAGCGAACATGCTGCACACACAAGTGGCTGCGTGCCTGGCTCAGAGAGGCTGTGTCCTGCTGTGTTCCCCTCTAGTCCCTGCTCTGCCGGGTGACTAGCTCTTCGGCCAGTGTGCTGAGGATGTATGGCGCCATGCGGGAGGTTGGCCCTTTTTGAGACGAGCTTCCAGGGCCCTGATGAAAGCTCCCAGCTGACTCCTCTTGCTTGGGCTGTTATAGGGAGCTGACGACCGTGCCATCCCCAGATCAGGAGTTGGGGACCAAAGGAGGGAGCAGGGACTTTGGCTGGCTGAGGCAGGCTATGTTGGTGAAGATTTCTTGTACTTCAGCCCTGCAGTGCATGGCGCCCCCTCATCTGCTGCTCCTGGCAAAGCGGGAGGCAGGGCCCATCTGAGAGCTGTAGGGGACACAAAGGAAGTATTTGCTTGTGTGCTGGGGAGGAGATGGCGATGGTGGGCAATGCCAGGGACTCAGATTGTGCCATGAGCAGTGGGGTCATTTGAGGAACCTGACTAGAGCAGAACAGGCTGAGGAGCTGGTCCCTGGAGAGCCCTGTCAGCTGAATGCACAAGTACAGTCGAAAGCCAGGTGCTCTGGCATAGGGCCTACAGCAGCCCCCAAGAGGGGAGGGCTCAGTGCCAGAACCTGCCTGATGTGCGAGGAGATGTCTCTGATCTGGCTCTGAGCTGCAGGTGAGAAACTCAACTGTCCAGCCCTGGAACCCAGAGCCTGGCTCCTGCCAGGCCCTCTTCAGGTCAGGGCTGTGAGATATCTCCCGTGCCGCATGTGGGGCCTTTCCCAGGTCAGGGCCCGTGACAGCACTCTCCTCAGAGACTCACTCCCCCCACCCCCTTAGTGCTGTCTGGGTTGTTCCCACGAGCTGTGGGGTGAGTAGCACAGTGCATGGCCCCCACTGATGGAGGCCTTGTCCTCCGTCAGTAAGATCTATGCATACGTACAGTCCCCTCTGCACAGCTGTGTACCCCTCCCGCCGCCATACACCCCAGCTTGCACCCGCACAGACTCCAAACACACATTGACACAAACTCCTAGCCTATGCTGGAGACACACACCTGCATGTCACTCACAACAGCACTCATCCCTCTTGCTCTCTGCCCAGCTGCAGTCCCTGCCAGGCAGCCCCATAAAGCAAATGAGTGAGCCATAAACAGCCCTTCACAGAGACGTTTTTCACATGCAGGGGCCATATGTTAACAGTTTCTCTTTATTTACTGCCTCTGTTTCCTCTTTGTTCCAGTAACTTGTCCTCCAACTTCAGGCTGCCTGTGATTAGGCAGAAAGGTCTCTAATCTCTGAGATCTGATTTACCGGCACTGAGAGCAGCCGCTTCCCGTTACTGGGGCTGGACTCGGGAACATGGTCAGCTCAGCCTGCTGGTTCCCCTCTGCAGTCCAAAGCTTCCATGAACACACACAGGGCCTTCCCAGCAGTTTCCTCTGCCAGCCAGGGCTGGGGTCAGCTACTCAGCAGGGGAAGGGCTCAGGCCAGGAAATGCAGAGCAGAGCATAGTGCCAGGGAGGAAAGAAAGGGTGTGGGGTGGCCAGGCCTGGTGGCAGGGGTGCAGGACGGCACACGCCTCGCTCAGTTCCCAGTGGAGACTTGTGGGGTGTAGACTTCGGCTGTGGCTCGCGCTGTCTTGCCATGGTGCAGCTCTCCTGCTGCCAACAAGCCATGGGCCTTGCTTTTCTCAGCCTGTCACTGCAGGGCAAGCCAGCGTCTAGCAGCCCCGCTTTGTCAGGTGTGGCCTAGGGGTGGGGTGGCTGTACATCCCGGCTGTTCTCCACTGACACCTTTAAGGGCAGCGCTGGCCACTGAGGTGGCACCTGCAGCCCTAGGGAGGGCACAGGGCAGGCATCGCCCTTCCCTTGCTTGCCGCAGCAGGCTCAGCACCAAGGCAGGATCAGTTCAGAGAACCGTGGTGCCGAGACAGGAGACGCTCTAGGCTGTGGGCCGGGCCAACCATAGCGGTGAACTAGGCGGTCGCCTGGGGCGCCAGAGTAGATGGAAGAGAAATTTTTGTCTCCATTCAGAAACTTACTGTGTTGTCTCTTGTAACGTGGTGGAGGGGGGCCAAAGTCATCGTTCACCTGGGCCGCCCTCACTCGGCTGCAAACCTGTCTGCAGCAGCGCCGGCCGGGCAGTAGAGCCATGATAGGGGCTAGGGGGACAGGCGTCGCTGGCGTTCAGCCCCAGACCCAAAGTGAAGGCTCTGCATGCCCCGCCCACACTGGGGAGGTAGCTCCGCGATGAGGTGACAGCTGTGGTGGGTTTCAAAGCTCTGAGATCATGCTGGCCACCCGTGGTCTCCACTCCCAGCTGCTGGCTTTGCTGCTCCTTGTGGGGACAGGTGTGATCAGTCAGCACTCCACTGCTCCCTCCTTCGGGGTTCGCTCTGGCCTGGGCCCCTGAGGACACAAAGGTTGCATTGCTTTGGCTGGCCACAGGAGAGCTTTGCTGTCCTCTTCCCTGAGACTGTGGTGGGGTCGCTCAGAGCTGCAGCAGAGACCCCCGTTGCTCAGTCTAGGACTGTGCAATTTCCCCTGCAATGCCCCAGTGGAACACTGCCACAACGGCAGCCCCAGTGAAAGTCCCTCCCAGCGGGGCTGTAGGGTTAGGAGGCGGGGGCTCGCCTAGGGCTGTGTCACCAGCCAGCATCAGCCTCCACCAGCTCTCTGACTGCTGGGGTGAGGGCCTTCTCTAGGGCTGGACTTCCAGGGGCTCAAATCAGCTGGTTAGCTTTTACCAAACAGAGCACTCTCCTGGCTGGGAAGACATGGGCTTCCCTCCCGGCAGCCTCACAGGTGAGTCCCTGAGCCACTGAGATGCTCCTGTCTCAGTGCAACCCCTGGCTGCTTCCACAAGGAGCAAAGCTCTTCCTGGGAGTGGATGTGAACAGGCACGTCACTGATGAGGCTCTGGGATGAGCCGGCTCTTGGCCAAGAGTCTAGAAAGACTGCGTCCGTACAAGGAAGTGCTTCACAGCCCAATGACTCCATGGATTTGCTGGGTGGGAATTCAGAAACAGGGAGACCCCAGGACAGGTGCTTCAAGCCCAGCTTTGGCAACCTTCAGCCTGCCCAGGGCCACGTGTGGGCAGGGGTAGATGTGGAAAACCCTGGGGCCAGGAGCTAAGTCCCCTGAATAAGTGGCAGCACCGACACCACCCGTGTGCTGCTGGAGTGGGGCTTCCACAGTGAAAAGCCGGCGGGGCTGCAGGGCCGGTGATGGGGTGACTGCTCTGAGGGTCCTGCGAGGAGCCTGATTTAGCTCTTGCCATGTGCACCACGTCTGTCTCCCCAGTGCCATTCAGCGCCTAACAGGACAGCACTCCTTGTCCAAGCGATCCGTCTCCTCACTTACAAAGGAGGGGAAGCTTTAGGCATCTCTGTGGAGGGGAAGCTTTAGGCATCTGGTTCTGAGTTCAGGAGGCCTTTGGATGCTCCAAGGACGAGGGTGGCTGAGTCCCACGGCAGACAAAGCAAGTCTCACGTTAAGCCCCCACAGTGACAGCTGCACTTTTCGAGGAGTGGGAGGGCTGGGCTGGGGCAGGTAACCCTTGTTGTGGGGAGGCAGCCCAGGCACACATTCCCAACCTGTGCAGGATAGACATGGATGCGCCCCAGGGAGGGCTCCTGGAACATATTCTGTGCCATGCCCATCAAAGTCTTGGTAAGCATGCAGGGCTCTCTCCAAATGAATCCTGCAGCTCTTGGGCAGCCAGCATAAAACCCTCTGGGCCCGAGCAGGCGATCAGTGCTGCTGGCTCCTGGGAGCAGGCTGAGGCCAGGTGGCAGAGGAGCTCTGCTGGGGACTGCAGTGCCCTGGCCTGGGGCTGCTGTAGTGGGACAGCCAGTCGGAGAAATTGCATAGCTGGAAGGAAAGGCCGGCACTCCCAGTGGGCAGGAGGCTTTCCAAGGGAAGAGCGTGGCTGGGAATGAAGCAAGGCTCGTGAGTCGTGACCCGGTTCTTGGCTTCCCAATTGGCCTCTGCCGCAAGCAAGAACTCAGGGAGAGATCCTCTGATGTGAGCCCAGGCCACTGTGAGACTGCCAGCCCCTGGGAGGCAGGACAAGGCGGGCCAGAGCAGAGATTGAGCCAGCTGGGCTGAGAGCTGGGCGAGTGGCTAGGTATATCTCAGGCTGCCAAGGAGGGCTTGGACCTCCCCAGCACTGGCTAGGTGAGGCGTTAATAATGCCTCTCCACATAGCCGTGCTGCTGGCTGTACATAGCTGGGCGTTGGGGCAGCACTCGGTGGCCTTAGGGGACCCAAGCACTTTGGCCATCCTCATCAGGGACAGCCCTAATGCCAAACAGTGGGGGATCCCAGCCCCCAAGGCTCTGGCCCAGTGAGAGCAGCCGCAGCCCCTGGTCGGCCCACTCTGGCCTCAGTCCTGGCTCTCCTGATGCTCACGTGGCCCTTCTGTTGAGAGGAGACTGGCGTCCCGGTTGCCAGTCTGTGACCCAGCTGGTTCAGTTCCCAAAAAGCACAGTTAACGCCCTGGTGGTCACTGGGCACAGGAGTCAGCCAGGCTATGGCACAGGGCCACTGGGAACAGCTGCCAGACCAAGCCAAGTCTAACTCGGCCGGTTAAGGAGGCTGCAGAGATCCACAGGGGGAGGGCGCGGCCTTTTGCTGACTCTGCCATTCAAGCTAGAAGTGAAATTGTTCCCTGGCGACTAACACGGCTGCCCCTTTGGAATGTCTCTAGGGATGCATGCCTGGAAGGGCCAGAGGACCTGGCAAGAAATGACTTGGCCTGGGTACCCTGTAACCAGCTCCCAGGCCGTGGGCAGGGAGAGGGGCTATAGCCCCGTCGCCAGCTTCCCTACACACGGAGCTGCACCCACCACTCACATCCCCCCTTTCTGCCTGGGAAGCCCTGAGGCATGAGCTGTCTGATGGCAGAGCCCATGTCCCGAGCAAGCCCTCGGCTCCAGTCTTGCTGCAGGGCGGCTGTAGGGGTCAGCGCATGTCCAGCATGGGGCCTAACGGGAGCCTTCCCTGAGGCTTTTTTCAACATAAAAGTGAACCTAAAACAAAAGCCCCGGGCCTAGCCAAAAATGACGTCTTGGCTTCTGTTTCCAATGCCTGGAGCCTCACGCCACCTGGCAAACTGTTCCGTGATGTGGCCCAGTTCCAACCTTGCTGTCTCATCTTTCTCGATTGCAAGAAGAGTGTGGGACAGCGCTGAACACCTTTGCGTGTGCTGCGGGGACGCTCAGCACTAGCCATTCCAATTGGTGTGCAGCGCACCACTTTGATTTCTGGAAAAACAACATTGCAAGAACCTGACACTGTCGCTCTGGACTCCAAATGACAAACGGCACCCTCCATGTCCTTTATAAATAACACAGCTCGAAAGATGTAATCTCACAAACCAAGTCTGAGGAAAAAGATGAGTATTTTCCTGTGAGTTACGAACTTTCTCCTTTGACTCTTCTAAAGTGACGTTTTGAAATAGGTTGGGATGGAGGAAGAGGAAATCAAAGCAAAAAGCCATTTGATCCACATGGCTAAATTCATGGTTGCATCTTCAGTGCTAGTAAAAAGAGCTTAGTTTCTTTGCAGCTATTAAGTAGGTGTCTCCTGGTTCTTCATGGAAAGTGACTTCAATTAATCAGTGATTGTCTCACTCAATCATTTGCGTCTCTTGGTGTCGTTGACGCATTGGGCAAAAGTTGAATTATATCTGGCAAATAGCTTAATGCTGCTCAAGCAAATACCGCAATGGTAGCCCTCCAGCCCTGTGTTGGGGAGACCTAGGTTAGCTCTAGCTTTAACTGCGTCAAGCAATATACTTAATACTTCCTGCTATTTCCTAATATTTTCAGGTGCTTGGTTAGCATCGATACTACGGCCCTTTGCAAGCTGTAGTGTAGAGCTGCCACATGTGAATGCAGACACTTGCTCCTTCCATGAACATTTTAACATATTCCTCCAGTCACTGAAACCTGTTGCCTCTGTTGATTTTTTGAGTTTCTGAATCCCCACACAGCCAAGAACTGTGACAGTAATGAATAGTTTGAATGTCTAGCCACATGACATGCAAACCTCCATGCAATGCATTTTTTAGTCTGTAAAATTAAGAGGAAAAATGGTGGTTTGTAGGAAAAAACAGACACTGTCCTTTTGGCCTGTCACTTTCAGTGTGCTGGCAAGGACCAGTTCTGTACAAGCAAACACAACTGCTCTGGTGATCAAAGGAATGTTGAAAATGATTTATCAGTTGGGAACCAGACTAGTTCCCCAAGCAGATTGCTTTGCCCAGCTTAATTGCTGACCTGCTCATCTACAGGGCTTTCGATTTGGCTCCCTTCAAGTTCAGCTATAGAGTCTTTGCTTTTTGGTTTTAAGATAATCTAGGGATCTCTGGCTTTGTTGGGCAGGGTCTTCAGCTGTGCTGGTTTCCAGCAAAGATTCTCTGGAAATAGCAGCTCACCACAGGAGTGCCTTCAGTCACACTGCATAGCTCTTTTTCCTGACTTAACTCTTCACACAGTGACTGGTTCGCGCTCGCTGAATGAGGTGCTGTCGCTGAGGTTCTACTCCACTTCTAAATGTCTGTTACTCAGAGACTCCGGCATGTCCAGTGGAGAAGGCATTTTCAAGTATCTGATGAAGTGGGATTTCACCCTCAAAAGCTGATGCGATAAATACATTTGTTAGTCTTTAAAAGTGCCACAGGACTCCTTGTTTGTTTTTCTTCTAATAGGAGATTACCGATGTTGGACATCTAGGCCTAAGTTAAGTGTATTTTTGTGCTGCCCAATTCATCCTCTAGTTGTGGGGGCTAATCCCAGCGGTGGCCTCTGTGCAGAATCTAGCCGAGCTAGGCAGCGGTAGAGGAGAGACGGCGCAGTGTGGCTGGGCAGAGGCAACGGATGGATCTGCTCAGGGTCCGAGGCACACAGAGGCTATGGAAACAAAGTACATTTCCCAACGGTTGCAGCCCCTGCAGGATGGGGCATGTGAGGGGTTTGTTGGCCCCTCACTGGAGCTTAGTGGGTGTTTGGCTGGCAACTCTCTGCAGCGACAGACAGGGGAAGGGTTGGTGCCCTGGGGAAGAAGGACACTGAGATGGACAGCCCTGGGCCAGTGGGGAGAGGCCAAGGCGCCTGGTCAGCCTGATTGACAAGGCAGAGGAAGGTGGGGGTGTCCCATCCTCTGTGTGAGCTACAGCTGCCTAGGCAGAGCGGGGCTGAGCACCCAGAGAAGAAGCCAGGCCAGGAAGCCGAGCTGAGCCAGGCAACAGCATCAGGGCCAGAGGAGTAGCCCAGAGAGCTGAGCTGCACTGAGGCAGAGTGGAGCAGGAGCTGGGCTGGTGAGTGAGTGGGTGGGCAGAGCTGGGGGGACCCTGGGCAGGGCCCAGCGCAGAGCGATGCTGCTGGCCGAGGGGCTGCGCAGGCTGGAGTGAGGGGCTACGAACCTGACAGGGGAGCTGTCTCTGGGGAGAAGGGTCTGCCTGTCCTCAGCGCCAGGGGCACATCAGGAGTTTGCATTCAGCCTTTCCCACCTTTTCTTTATTTTTAATTGGTATTTGCTTTGAACTGTCTGCAGCGCTCAGGGGTCAGGGAGCGCCCAGGGCTCACCTCCGTGCAGTGCTGTGACCATGAAAAGGTTGGCGGGGAGCCCTCGCGGTCAGATCCTATCGGTAGCCAGGAAAGTCCCACAGAGCGACTTCAACCCCCGCAGGATGGGGCAGAAAATTCCTGCGCTGCCGGGCATGCTCAGACGTGATGCCTTGCAGGAGAGGTGAGTGCGGGCGCTCAGCCAGAGCCCGACTCCCGAGGAGGGGGCAACCAGCGTCTCCCCTCCCTGCTGCTGGGGGCCAGGAGCTCGGCGGTAACAGCACCGCCAGCTGCCTCTTACTGCTTCTTGTGTTGCCGTGGTGACACCCCCACCTTCTGCAACAACTTTCCCAGTCACCGCTGCAGAAATCCCAGTTTCCCACCAGGCCCCGTGTGGGAGAGGGGACAGGCGGTGCCCAGCCGAGCCTGGGAGAAGCAGGGCAGAGTGGCTGCGCACAGGTCTGGCACTGGGGCAGCAGGGCTGGTCGTGGTACCCCACCTTGTGGGAACCTTGCTCGTCGGCGCGATGCTCTGGCCCCTTTTTAGCAGCTCATGTAGCGTGGCTGCAAGGAGAGCCCAGAGCTGCTTGTCCGAGCACTGGGCGGCACGGCAGGAATCTGGAGCAGCCCGCTTGCGCCGCATGGGAGAGCCTGGTGGGGCAGGGCTCACTGAAGCCACGGCAGTGAGTCTGATCCCAGCTGCTCGGAGACCCTGGGAAAGCTCAAGGCGGATACGAGGACGGGCAGGCCCAGGCCAGAAATGAATTGCTGAGACCACCAATGAAAAAGTGGAGATGGGAGTGAAAAGTCAGGACCCCAGTAGGGAACCCAGAGGGCGCCTGGACCCTGGGCCGTGCCCACCTCTCCTGCCAGGTGACCTGGCCAGAGGAGCTCTGCCAGAGGCGACCAGATATAGCCAGTCCCACAGCACCCCTCCAACCTCATCCTCCCCGTGTGACTGCCTTGGCCAGAGCCATGTGGGGAGGGTCCCAATAGGGTGTGTGTGAATGAGGCTGTGTGCATCCACCGCTTCCATGCAGGCTCTGGAGGAGCTGGAAGGCAGGGTCCGTGGGCATGCACCAGGGTCTCTCTCTGGCCACAGAGGGGGCAGAACCCGACCACGTAACATACCTGCCCCTGCTCACAGCTCCACGAAGGACCCACCGGCTGCCACCTGCTGTTGGGGTGGATGGGGACGTGTCGGAGCATGAGTGCGTGCTGACGTGCCTGGGGAGTGGTTTGGAGACAGGCTGGGTGGCCCGCATGTGGCATGTTGGGGTGGCCAGGGATGTGCTGGGGACTGAGGGGAGGCAGGGAAGGCCCCCGCTCAGGATATGCCAGAGGAGGGGGGTCAGGCTGCCCTTATCTTCCAGAACATGCAGAGTGGGCAGCTGCAGCCACATGTGCGGGCTCAGACTATGGGGTCTCCCTGGCTGGAGACTGATTCTAGGGGCACCCAATGGACCCATCCTCTGGGGCAACAAGGAGGGCCACACTCAGCAGGGAGCACCCAGCAGGCCCTGCCAGCCTTTCCGAGCAGGCAGGAACTCAGGGTGGAGGAGCGGGGGAGGGAAGAGAGGAGGCTGCCCCTTGTGACCCCCGGGGAGAACCCTGAGCTGGGGAGAAGCCAGCTGGACAAAGAGCCTATGCCGGGTGGGCAGGGGCTCTTTGTTTTATACTTGTGGACTCTGGGGCACCTGCGGCAGTGACTGGAGAGGAGGCAAAAGAAGAGCTCAGTGTCTGTATTATGGTGATGGACCAGACTTTGGCTGGGGTTGATGTTAATGTGTCAGCCTGACATAGTGAGAGAAGATGGGGAAACTGAGGCTGTGGGGCCTGCAGGGCTGCCTCTAGCCAGGAGGGGAGCTCTAGGCGTGTCTGCCTTGCTCTGGGGGTTGTGGTGTTTGCTGCGGTGTCAGTGGGGGTCATGCAGAACCGACTTTCCTTTCCAGTCCCTGGGGGAAGCTATGCCTGCGGCTGGGCGGGGGAAGGAATGCTGCTGAGCGGCAGGGTTGTTCCCAGCCCAGGTTCTGTAGCTCTCTACGACAGCCAGAGGCTCGACCTTGCCCCCAGCAGAGCTGGGTCAGCCTGGCTAGCCAGGGGTGTTCTCCAGCTGCGAGTCGGCCAGCACGGGCTGAGCATGCTCGTGGTAAGTGCCGTAATTGTTTTCTCTGTGGCCCAGGATGAATAATTGAGAGGTCTTTGAGGAGAATTAATTCGCTGTTCATGGGCAGTAAATGCTTTTCTGAAGATGATCAAATAAATCCCAAGCCACGGGGGGTGTGGAGGGGGGAACAGACGTCATTTAAAGTGGGTGGGCCCTCCACTGTGCTCCAGGTGCTGTGGAGAGCTGGGGTGCCAGCCGTCTGTACCAGCTCCACTGGGCATGCCTCGCAGCCATCCAGCAATCTGCCATCAGCCTGGGCCTTGTGGCCAGGCTCGGCTTTGCCTTGGGGCTGCTGCAGTTGAGGGATTTCTCATGGGTCTCTGTGCCAGCCGCCACAGTGCACCAAGCGCTGAGGACAGGAAGGGAAGACTCTGGTATCCAGTGGAGGCTGCTGGGGGGATTTTGGTGGGCGGAATGGATGCTGGAGAAAACAGTAACTCTTCTTCTCGTGTCCGGGATCTGTGGTGCCAAGCAGTCAGACCTGAGGCACTGGCACTGTGTACATGCCATGGCAAGTTAAATCTGGCTCTGAGGTAAGCTGAGTCCCGGCCTCCCCCGGCTGCCATGCCCCGTGCCCCCTCTCTGAGCACTGACCCGGCCCAGCTCGGCTTGGCTGCAGAGATCACACTTGTTTGCCCGTCACTGGTTTCTGCCAAGCCATCCCAGGAACCCTCCAGCTGCTGTCGGTTCTGAGCCTTGGCCCCTGGGACGGGGCAAACTGTGTGAGTCCAGCAGATTGCCAGCTCAGCTGCTCAGGTGGGGGACCCATGTTGTGATTGCCTCTGAGCTCTGTTACTGCCCTGCCTGCTGGCGTCTCGGGGAGAGAGCGCCTTCCCTGGGTGCAGCTGGTTGGTGGAAGATAGCTGAGTGAAGGGAGGCTGAGCTGTGAGTTCCCTGGAGAACAAAGAGCTGAAGCTGCCCTGATGTGAGGGTGACTGGGGCTGCATGGCTCCCTCCCCAGCTCCATTCATTCTCACCATGTGCCAGATCTCATGACGGCCCAGCCCTTGCGTGTGCCAGGGCCACGCTCGGGAGAGATCTTGGGGGAGAGTGCAGGTGTGTTGTTACCAGCTGTCCACGTGTGACCTCTCAGCAGGGGAGGCCGTGCTGGGGCACAGGGAGCCTGTTTGGGGTGGAAGAAGGTCCAGGGCAGCAGCCTGTGTGAGGGAGTGCATGGCCCCAGGCGGGATTTCAGGAACTGGACATGTAGGGGATCATTTCAGCAGCATCCTGGACCACGCTCACATCAGGCTGTTCCCAGGCAGCTCTCGCCCACTGGTGCTGACCCTTGCTGGGAAATCCCCATAGACACTGGAGAGGCTGAGGAACTGTTAACCAAGGCCGCTCAGTCTCCGCCTTGCCCCTTGGCGGAAAGGTCTCTGGGTGAAAGTTCTGCTTTTCTTTGTCAGGGGGACACAGAGAATTGCCTAGTGGGAGCCACGCTTGTTCCATCGCCCTGCTTCTGGGCACTGTGGGCGTCGCCAGGCCATCCAGAGCCCCCCAGTCACTTCCCAGCCAGGGTGTCTCTACTGGTCACAGGCCATGTGCCCGGAGCAGGTGGGATCCATCGTTTGGTGCGCCTGCCCTAGGGAAAGCAGCGTGAGTGGGCAGTGGCTCTTTGTCTGTGTGGAATCTCGGTGTGGGGAGGAAACACAATCCTTCCATTGAGGCAGGCAGAAAAGGGCAGGAACCCCCCTTTCTGTGCCTCCCCCAGGATGAAAGCACTCTTCAGGGAACAGCTCTGAGCTAGTCCCAGCTGGAAGTCACATGCCTGGAGCTCTCCAGCCCCCTTCAGTTAGTGCCTGGGCCCTGCCCCCAGGACTGTGTTTGTAGGAAAAGGCCTGACAGATTTCCCTGGGTGTTTTCTTGGCTGCCTTGGAGAGTGGGGTGGGAAGCTCTTGGTTCCTGCCTCACTGTCCTCCTAGAGCCTTAGAAGAAAGTAGCTGTGAACATGTCCAAAGCTTCAGACCCCAGGAAATTGGATGTCTTTTGCTTCCATGGCCCAGCACGCCCAGAGGCTGCCAGGGAGCCTGGAGCCAATTTTGGAGAGGGAAAGCAAGCTGGGCCCCGATTACCCACTGACCAGCACCCCTAGCACCCCTGCTCTGATGGGCTGAAGTCTGATTCCACCCACCCCCTTCGTGTCTGGATCCTCTGCAGCTCATTCCCTGCGCCTGATGCTGGGCCATGGCACATGGGCTGGCCGGTGCTGTTCCAGGAACGCCTGGCCAGGGGCACACTCTCCTCCCAACAGGAGGGAAGGGCAATGCATCTCCATCAGTGCTTAAACAAGGATTTCCTTGTTGCTGTGCAGGCTGTTTGCCTTGCTCCCTTGCCAGCCGTTAATGAGGTTTGGCAGGAGGCGCTGGCCCCAGCCCACTGTTAATGGAGGGGAGTGCAGCCAGCTTTCCACCTGGACGCCCCAGCCAGCAGCTGCTTCGGGGAAGGTGTCTGCATTGAGAGAATGGAAAGGGGAAGTGCCTCCCCCAACACCTGCCCTGGTGTGGGAGTAGTCCCCCTGCAGAGCCCTTGCAAGGGAGGACCGAGCCGCGGTGCAGTGCGCATGTGTAATTCTAGCAGAGACTGGGGCCCCGCGGCATTAAGGATCCACCACAGACTCAGTGGGACGCCCGGGCCCAGACACACCTGCCCAGGATGGCTTTGTAGCCCCTGGCGGCCTGGCAGGTGGAGGGCAGCTCTGAAATCCACGCAGTTCCTAGGGGAAGCTATAAAGCAGCCGGGGAGGCCAAGCTAGCCGTTAGCATCCTGGAAAGGGGACGGGGGAGGGGGAGCCATGACTTCCCAGCAGGCAGATCTGCAGAGACCCTGCCAGCTGTTTGTTTCCAGTAATGACGGAAAGTGCAAAGCAAAATAAAGCACCCTCCCCGAACCCCACTGAGCTGTGTCACATCCTGGCTCCCAGCCCCCTGGCTTCCATGCCCCTCCTTCCCCCCCTTCTCTGCGACACAGCCCCCTTCCGCCCCTCAGGACTGGTCCCAGCTGCTCTCTGGAGGCTCCCGGGGCAGCAGAACAGCTTTGTTTCCCCTGGCGTGGTGGTAGGTACGGGCCAGCCTAGCTCCGTACGGCCTGGACTGCCAGGGGCCCTGGTGCAGTCAGGCCAAGCCCAGGGGTGCTGGTCCATCGGGAAGCGCTGCAGTGGAGGAGGGAGATGCTGGCCCTCGGCTGAGCTGGGTCCCTGGTGGCACCACCCTCCCAGAACAGGAGGGGCACCGCTAACCTAGCCCCTGGACAGCGTCTCTGACCCCACGGTCGTCCATCCCATGCAGCCTCCCTCCCTCCAGCCAGCAGTGCCTGGCCTGCACAGTGCCGGAGCCCAAGGCTGCTGGAGCGAGGAGCTGGGGGGATGTGGCCCCTCTGAGAACAGCAGGCACTGCTCAGCCCATTGCCTGAGCCCCCTGACCCCTTCATATCCCGGTCACAGCACAGCCAGAGGGAGGGATGGAGAGCAGATCCTGCAGGGCCCACCCAGCCCACCAGGCCTGTCTAAGCTAATCCCAGGCCCGAGGAGCCCATCCTGACCCTTCCCTCTGGCCGGTGCCCTCTGGGCCGCTCTGCACTGGATCCTCCTCAGAGCCCAGCTCTCCTGCAGAGGAGGGGCTGAGCAGGCTCCTGGCCCTGGGCCTGACCTGAGTTGCCCGCCAGGGCTTGCTGGAAGAGATTTGCATTGAGGGAGCCTTCTCGGAAGCCTTTGAACTCTTGCTTTGCTCTGCTTTTCTTTGTGAGCTGTTTGTCCAGGAAAGGAGGAGCCAGGAAGTGGAGACCTGTTATCTCTGGTTTCCTACAGTGATAGGTTAGCAGAGCCCCAGTGCACAGCTGTGTGGCGCAGGGGCTGGCTGGGTGCTGGGGAGGCTCGCAGTGGGGTGCGTTCTCTTCACCTGTGTGTGGTTTGGTCTCATGTCTCGGCCCGCCCTCCCGCCTGCCTCTCACCACACAGTGCAGTTGCAGGCTCTGGTGGCTGGTGCTCACTTTCCCTTGCAGGCTGTGAGCTCACATTGGAGGCCTGTTTTCACACAGAGCCAGCTGGCCAGTCTCTTCACTCCAGTTTGCTCCTGGCTGGGTGTGAGGAGAGACCCTCCGGTGAGCCAGGGAGATCCAAGCTCTTGCTGTGTCCGTGCCGAGGGTCCAGGCTGGGCAGATGGCTTGGAACCCCCTGGCCCTGCAGTGAAGCACATGCAGCAATCTGGCTGGTTGCACTTTACCACCCACTGGTCCATTGGAGCCCAACACTTCCTGCCCCTGTCTGCTGCAGGCCTGGCAGGGCAGGGACTGGTTACATAAAGAGCTCTAAGCCCCAGCGCGCTACAGAGAGCCAGAGCTGGACGGACATCACAGCTCCGAGCAGCTGCTGCCAATGGGAAACGGTGGAGGCATGGGCATTTGTGCATGTGAATCCCCTCCACAAAGAGAGCCCTCTGCCCCAGGGGCTGGGCACAGCCCTGCTCCCCATGGGGAGACCAGCTCTGCTGACCACTGGGCCGGCCAGGGTCAGGAACAGGCATTGATGCTGCAGCAAGTTTGATCCCATGCCACGTGGGGTTCACCAGCGGACTCTGGAGTCTGCATGGGACTGGAGGGCGTGCGCCCAGTGAGAGCCCAGTGCATTTTCATTCGCTTGTGCATCTCACCCCGGCTCAACTGGAGGAGCTACACTGTGCCACATCAGTGAGATCCAGGGATGTTAGTTACTGCCTGCCCCGGCTGGCAGCTGTGGTGTTCTGTGTGTGTTCGCGCAGGCGTCTCTCCTGCCCCAGAGGTGACTGGGTTAATTAACAGTAAAGCCTTTTGCAGCCCTGCATGAAAGCGCCCAAGTGATTCTGCTGTGTCCGACTGGAAGGAGTCAGAGGGGACAGTTCAGATCTGGCCCTGTTCCCGTGGGCAGCATTGCCCACCCCTGGCTGTGACACAGGGACAGTGCGGCAGCTGTGCTGAGAACTGTGTGAATGAGCCTGCTGCGTTTGGGGAGCTGCGTTTGGGGAGCTGTGTAAGGGGTGCTGCGTTTGGGGAGCTGTGTAAGCGGTGCTGTGTTTGGGGAGCTGTGTGTGGGGAGCTGTGTTTGGGGAGCTGTGT
>ML685805.1:11038931-11095694 GCA_007922175.1 Pelusios castaneus | reverse complement strand
GGGAGCTGTGTGTGGGGAGCTGTGTTTGGGGAGCTGTGTGGGGAGCTGTGTTTGGGGTGCTGTGTTTGGGGTGCTGTAAGCCTTTTGTGTTCGTCTTGTGCCAGTGCAGTGGGGCAGCCTCTCCGCTGTGCCATGCTGGTCTCTGGCTGGGGCCTGGCACATACATGCACCACCTCCACCCCTCCTCTCGTGTGGACGCAGGGGAGTGTATTCCTGAGGGAACAGGCCGCACTGCTGCAGGCCCCCTTTGCCCCAGTACAACTGCATCCATGGCAGGATGTGTGCAGGTCCAGTGGCCGGGTCAGATAGCCCACCCTAGCCCCACAGTTCCCTGGCCCCGACGACCCAGGCGGTAGCTGGTGTCCCGTCACTGCTGCAGAGTGCAATGTGGAGATGAGCGGTTTGTGTCCCCCCTGGAGCTGCTCAACCAGCAGCTGTTGCCCGGGGTGGGCAGAGGTTGAGGGGCGCACAGCTGCCTCCTGTCTCCCTGTGCTGCCTTTCCCTGGGACATCCCATTTCCAAGGCACAGGCTCATGTGGCCATGGTCTCCCTTCACACCCCAGGTGCCCTGGCCCCTCCATCCCTGTGCTGTATCCCCATCTCATAGGGGAGTGTTTGACACTCAGTGGTGCTGATTCCTTCAGGCCTGAGTGCCAGGGCTGCCTGTGCCTGGCCCGCAAGGAGTGTGGAGAGCGGCTCTGGTGCAGGAGAGGCTGTTTGTGGCAGTGACAGGGTGAGGTGCCCTATAACACCGGGCTCCAGCGTGCCAAGGGGGGCCAGCCAGCTGCAATGGGTCAAGTGGACTGGCTGGAGCCTTTCCTCAGCTCTTACAGCAGCTTTGTGCTTCGCTCTGCGTGTGGCGGAGCCAGCCTGGCCTGGGCTCTGGGCGTGTCACGCTGTGGGTGCCAGGGAAGAGCACGCTGCCTGGGCACAGGAGCGCTCAGTACTGGACACAAACCTTCTGGGACACTCAGCTGGGCACACGTATCGGTCTGAGGAGCAAGTGGATAGACGTGGGTGGCCTGTGCTCAGTGGTGCTGGTATGGGGCATCCTAGAGAGATGTTAACGCTAGTGTAGAAAACCTGGCCTCTCGGCCGAGCCCCTTCCCGTGAACGGACAGCGATGTCTGAGACAGAGCTGCGGAGCGCCCGGCCCAGTGTGCCCGCACACATTCAGCTCGGTGCCAGCGAGCGTCTTCGCAATGCTGCCCTCGTAGAGCCTGACACAACTTCCCGGCGTCGGGAATCGGCTCCGGGCACCTGACTGACCGGCTCTTCTGCCCCGCAGCAGCTTAGCGGCTGCTCAAAGCACCAGCCTGCAGCTGTGTTGGCTTCTGAGTCGGCCTTATCCCTCCCTTGCGTCACTCCAGGTAACCCACTTTGCTCTGACTGCTAGGCCTGACTGCCCAGACTGCTCACTGCCTCTTGGTGCATGTGCTTCCAGCACGCCCCTGCCCCTGCCCCTGCCCCAGAGAGATCCAGGCTTCTCACAGAGGGCAGCTCTGCCCCACAGAAACAAAGTGACCCACACAGATGGGGCTGGGCCAGGGGCTGGCTCTGCTGCAGACGGGTGGGGTCCCTGCCAGTGTGTTGATTAACGCGCTGGGGAAACTTTGGAACTTCCAGTCTCAGACAGAGAACTGCTGAAACCCAGCGCAGCGTTTCCAGGAAGGCTGGGGAAGAGTCAGGAGAAATGTATCAGATTCACCAGAAACATGATCAATAGTGTACTCCCCAGTCAGCTCTGGATCGCACAGGGCCGTGCCGTCAAACCCGGACTCTCACTATTGCAGGTTTTCACCCCCCTCCCCAGCTTGCCACACTTTCACTTTAGTGGAAAAGGAGCCAGCTGAGCTGACTGTATTTAGCCACCCAGGAGCCCTGCACCACCCACACATCTGCTTCCTGTCAGGTGATTCCTGCACCCGTGCGCACTCCGTGGGCCCATGGCTGCGTCAGTGGGTGTCAGAAGAGGAGCGCGGCCGCCGTCTTTCGTTTCTCCCTGGGACAGGAGCCTGCCTTCCCCTTTCTGTGCGTGTTGGCGGGGGCGGGGGGATTGCGTATCCTGTCCCTTCTTGGAACTGGGCTGCAGAGAATGGGAAGCCCAAGGCGGTGATGTCACTGTGCGCAGGGCAGGCCCTGCAGACCTAGGTGGGGCATGTCCCAGGGGGTTTGCACCCCTTCCACTGTGAGCAAGTGAGATGAGCAGTATGCCGTGCTCTCTTCTGAGCAGGCCCAGCCACGCACACCTTCCCAGTCACTGGCCAGCCGCCCGGGCACGTGGCAGGACAGCAGGGCTCGCTGCTTAGAGGAAAAGCCACTGCTCTTGCAAAGTGACGCTTTTCAATTCCTGCTTTGAATGTGTTTCCCCCTTTTCAGGAAACCCCTCTGCTCTCCCTCTGAAAGCAAAACCGAGAGGAGGGTGAGCTGAGCTGTACCTGCCTGACGTCAGAGAGTGGGTGGCTGCGGTGCCTGGCAAAGAAACCACTGTTCTCCCCACTGCTCCTCGTGGCCTGTGCCTGCTGGTGGTGTCTCCACCTGCCCCAGGTTCCCAGTCCTGCCCTAACAGCCTCAGTCTGGTTCTCAGCTCCAGAACTGTCCCTTGTGAAGGACAAGGAGGCGAGTCTCTGTGCCATGTGTCTTGATGGGAATTGTCCCTCGGGCCAGGGCCAGAGCCAGATGCCTCCTTTCCCATATCCTCCTCCTGCCGCGCTGAATGCTGACTCCTGCAGGAGCCCAGGTTCTGAGGCTAGGTGTGGGGTGGAGTACGTGCCGGGTAGCCTGTGGGCGGGTGATTGAGCACTAGCAGGAGCAGTTGCTGAATCTGGGAGCTGCCCTCTGCCCTTCCAACCTGCCTATTGCTCTGGCTTCATCTGCCACCTTCTGCAGTCTGGAGCCACCTGGCTGAGAGCTCTGCCGGAGGAGCTGGGCCTGGCCTCTGATGGCCAGTCTGCTGCCTGTGGGACCAGCAGGGCTCTGCAACCTGCAGCTCCGGAGCTGCATGCGGCCCTCTGGCTGCCCTCTTGTAGCTCTGGGCTCCGGGTCTCCTGCCTGCCACTGGCAAACCCTGCGGGCAGTCACTCCTGGCTCTGGGCCCCCCTGCCCCCAGGACCATACAGGCAGCCCATGCTAGGCTCCAGGTTCCCCACCACAGGGGACCCTGTGGGGAGACCGCTCCTGGTTTAGTCTCCCCCCATCCCCAAAGGGATCCTGTGGAAGGACCCTGGCCCAGCTCCCCGCAACAGGAGGCTCTCAAAACATTGGGTTGTTGAAGGAATTTTTTTAAATGGCTCTTTTTATCTTTTGGGTCCCCGACTCCTGACCCAGAGGGACTTCAGTGGCAGGAGCAGTTGGGGCCTGATTCTGCTGGGGGCAAAAGGGGAGCTTGCAGGGGAAGGGTGGGCAGGGACCTGCCACATAACCCTCTGAGATGCACCCGTTAGGGCTCATTAACAAAGGGACGCTGGTTGTGTGGCTGTGGGGGATTTGCAGACCCTGATGTGGCTTCTGCTGTGAGCGCTGCAGTCCTGTTTGTGCCGCCTGGAGGTGTGGAGCAGAGGGAACAATTCCTGTTTTGCCTGGTGTGCGGGGAGGGGTGGCTCCAGAATTTCCCACCCCGGATCCCCTTGCGTGGCGCGGAGCATGCTGGAAGGCACTGGCTGCCCTACTCAAGTCCCCTGGGAGTCTGTTTTGCTGGGGGCAGGGGTTGGCCCCTGTGTCTCTGTGGGGCAAGTGTTGGGCGTCTCCCTGTTCTCTGAGCAGGGAGCAGAGGGAGGGGGGAGATGCTTTGTTTTGCCTGTCCCAGGGCTACTCCCCATCTGCCTGCAGCTTGGGAAGCTTTGCTCGTGGGGTGTCACTCCCCTCCTGGGCCTGGGGTTCAGCAGCTGCTGCCTGCGAGGCAGCGAGAAGGTTTTTGGGGGGTTTCCTGTGGCTTTGCTGCTCTGCCTGAGAACAGGAACCTCCCCTGCAGCAGGATTGTGCAAAGCTGAAGGGCAAGGCTGAGTTGCGTGTGCCCCAGGCTGAGCGTGAATGAGGAGCCATGTCGACATTCCCCCACCCTGACAGAAAGCCCTGGCCACAGTCCCTGCAAGGCGATGAGTCACCCCACCAGGCTGGAAGCCATGACTTTCCCATCTCCCGTAAGCACAGGCGGGGGCTGAGGAGTCCTGGATGAGCCAGCGGCAGGAGCCAGGGACTGGCACTGCAGGACAGCTGCAGTGAGACGGGTGTGATTCACCTTCCTCGGGGGCAGCTGGTCCCTGCCTCTCCTCAGGCTGTGGGGCTGGGGCCTGCACCGGCAGCCCAGGAGTAGGTTCCCTGCCCTGCCCCATGTCCTGTCGTGCTCAGGGGACTGGGCAGGCTGCCCCCTCTGACAGCACAGACATGGCAGTGCCTGGATCTGGGATTAGGGCGGCCATTCATTCGCCCCCTCCACAGAGGGATCAGGTTGCGGCCTGGGCACTGAGCCGAGCACCCCTGAGTGCCAGGGCCAGGTGCTTGTGTGTGGGGCTGCGGGCCACCAGCCCAAACGTTTGCACATGCGGCTGAGCCCTTTCCAGTAAGCGAGTGCGGGAAGCCAGACGGCAGAGTTCCCGACAGTGGTGTTAGTCTGGCTTTAATAACAGCAAATCAGTGGGTGCCTGGTTCCAGCCAGAGCAGAGCCAAGCTTCCCTTAGCACGTCTCTAACGTTTTGGCCTCCTTTGAGTGGAAGTGATAAGAGACGCAGGTGGCACCACTCCTGCGCCCAGCTCTGTCCCTGCGGCATCCCTGGGTGCCTGGCGCTTTCCGCAGCTTGCTGCTTTGGCTCTGAGATGGGGAAGCTGCAGGGGCGGGGGCTGAGGGTCTGTCACCAGACGCTGCTGTGAAATGTTCTGCTCCCTCCTGTCTGAGGGGGGCTCTGGCTGGGATCTTCCCACCCCTCTTATTCCCCTGGCTTCTGGGCTTGGCGCTCGGCTGTGTTTGTGGGAGCACAGACCAGCGTGTCTTGTAGTGCCTGCATTACAGGTGATGTGCTAGGCAGGTATCGGGATGGGCAGGATGAGCTAGGGGCCAGGCCCTCATGCCCAGGGTGGCAGAGCCCTGTGGGCAGTGGAGGGAAGTGGCGGGGCCTGTGTGATCCAGGAGCGCCCCTGGTACTAGGGTATGTGACAGCGCTGGTGGAAGGGGAAGCTCCGTCGGCCAATGCCTGGAAGAGCTGGGGGTGGCCAGGGCACAGTGGCACCGTATTGCATGAGGAAGCAATGAAATCCTCTGGTTCTCAGATGCCCCCCTGGCCTTGGGACCCAGCCCTGCCCCACATGCTGGGAGCTCAGCTCCTGAGGCTTTGGCAGTGTCCCTGGGTGGTCAGCCTGTCTCCCTCTGCTGTGGGCACTCTCAGCTGATCTCTCCTCCAGCCTCTGCTCCCCCCCAGGGCTTTGCACAACCTTTCTGCTCTTTTCTGCTTGTTTTGAGAACAGATTAGTCACGATTCTCAGCTGGGCCCTTCCAGCAAACACAGCCCCAGTGCTATGGAAACACCAGAGTAGCAAGGCGTGACTCAGCATTGCTAGTACTCTGCTCCCTAGGCACCTCCTCGTCCTGGCCCAGCCCCTGGGGGTCCTTGGGGGTCCAGCAGCTGGACCTCTCAGGCCAGGAAGGAGACACCTCAGGGGGACGCAGGGAGCATCACTCCTGGGTTGGGGCTTCATAGAAGCAGAAATCCCAGTGGAAGGGGAAATGCCCGACTCCTGTGGGCACTGGGCCAGCTGTGTCCTGGCTTTGCTGGGGCTTGTGACAGGCCCCAGCCCTGGTGCTTGCTGGGATTGCTGGCCACGCTGGCCACCCAGCAGCCACGGCCACAGAATGTCCTTCCCCAGCTGCAGCCAGTGCCAGGGCAAGACTGAGCCGCGCTGATCCCTACACCTGACAGTGCCCCCCACGCTCACGGGCCATGCCTGGGCCAGGACGGAGCAGCCTGTCTGTTGCTTGTTGTTCCCTTCCCCACATTTCTTTGTCTCAAACACATCGCTTCTCCTAGCAGCTTGGGGGCTTGGACTGGAGGGGTGGCTGCTGCCGCCAAGGCTGGTCTCCTGCTGATGTAGCTGAAATGAAGAGCAGTGTTTCTCTGCAGGGGCCCGGGCTGGAACGGGCGACCCCAGCCACTTTGCATGATCCGTGGCTTCAGTTCTTTGGTGGCTCCTGGGAGCGCCATGGGAGAGCTGCTCACCTGGCCCTTCTTCTCTCCCTGTGTCCCCTGGCCCCGGGGACAGACACTCCCCAGCAGGCTCTCCCCTGAGCCAGGTATAACCAGCCCTTTATTGCTGTGGCTTGGCTGGCTGCATGCGGGGCAGGCTGTGCTGCCAAGCGCCAATGCCAAGTGGTGGATCGGTCTCCGGACGCTGATCGGCACCTGTTGCCAAGGATGGATAATTGAATTGCCGGCATTACTGCAAAGAGCTGCTGGGCTCACGAGGGCTCCTCTGCTTGCCCCCCTCTGAGCAGGGCCCCAGTCCCCCCCCCCCCCCGTGGGGTATGCAGCGGCAGGCAGGGGGGCCGGGGAGCAGTGAGCAGGCCGGGGGTGCGCTCGAGGGGATGTGAGGATGGCAGGGAGTGGCTGTGTTTAGTGTGGTGTGTGCTGGTGTTGGGAACCAGGGGTGAGGCTGATCCATAGCGTGTTGTGCAAGTGCTTCCCCACCCCGGCTCCCAGTTACCTGCAGGGTGGGACGCAGGCTGTTGGCTCTTGCTCAACCTGCAGGTGACTCTCGCTGTGCTGGCTGGATGCAGGCCAACGTGCAGCTCCAGGGCTGTGGGCAATGTAGCAGAAGGTGCGTTCGTGACTCCCTCCACTGCACAAAGAGATGAGCACATTCCAGGGCCGCTGCGATGGGGGCTCTGGGGCTATGCGGTGTCCAGAGGGGTGGGGGCTCTGGGCCATGCGGTGCCCAGTGGGGTGGGGGCTCTGGGGCTATGCGGTGTCCAGAGGGGTGGGGGCTCTGGGCCATGCGGTGCCCAGAGGCGTGGGGGCTCTGGGGCCATGCGGTGCCCAGAGGGGTGGGGGCTCTGGGGCCATGCGGTGCCCAGAGGGGTGGGGGCTCTGGGCCATGCGGTGCCCAGAGGGGTGGGGGCATCCATGTCCCCAGAAGTGCTCAGAGGCCCTGTGTGTGCAACCTTTGCTCAGGGGTGACAGGGGGCACCCATGGCACTGCAATGTTAGATGCTTCCTGCAGCCCCCACCTGCTGGCTGCTGGAGGAGCCCCAGGAGGGAGTCAGTCGGGGCCTGGCCTGCGGTGTGTGTGGCGCGGGTGCTCTCCTCTAGCATTGTCGACAGCTTCCCTGAGCGCTCTGTCCAGCTGCCAGCTGGGGTCCTGGCCCCTGCCGGGGTTGTGTAGGGTTGGAGCCTCTTGTGTTCCCTTTGTGCGGGATGGCTTGTGTCCTGCTGCACCTTGTTCATGCCACATGCTCAAGGTGCCCTTTAAAGACAGCTTTGGAAGCGAGAGCAGGTGGAAAGCACCCGGGGATCTCCAGGAAAGCCGTCCACCCAGGGCCAGGGCCACCTATGTGGGGAGGAGCTATGTCTGCACCAAGGGGAGGGCGCCCACTGCTTCCCCTCCTTCCCTGCGTCTCAGATAGTGGGCGGTTGGCTGTGATCCCAGCTGGGCTCCTGTCCCTGGCAGTGGGATTTTGGCTGCAGCCTGTGACCTGCTCAGGACAGGGGACCCTGCCCTGCCTCGTCTCCCCTGGCTGTGCATTTCCTGTTGTCCCTTCCAGCCATGCCCAGTGTGTGCCAGATGCAGTGCGGGCCCAGGCAGGCGTGGTGCTGGTGGAAACTGCGATGCCAGGTGCTGGGCAGTCTTCGCCGGGGCAGTGGTGTGGCGTGCCCAGAGAGGGGGCAGTGGTGTCCCTTGGCGAGTCTCCAGGGTCGTGAAGCTGCTTTTTAACACAGTGGCAGACTTTGCCTTCGGTCCGTGGCGTCACCCTTGCTGATCGCCTGAGTGGCGTGTGCCAGGCTGGTGCCAGCTGGCATCCCCTGGGGTCAGCCGTGCCAAGCATTGGGCTGTGACCTGAGGGGAGGCTGGCCCGTTTGAAGCGCTCCCCATGCCAAGCCAGTTGCTGGGTTTCTTATTTCTTTTTCGTTGGCCACATCCCCAGCTTGGGGGGGCAGTGATGAGGTTGCGGCTCCTGTTGCTGTGGCAACTCAGCTGTGTTTGAACCGAGTTGGGAAATGCCAAGCCTCTCTACATGCCAGTGGCTACTGCTGCGATGAAATGGCCTCGGTTTCCCCGGACACAGAGAGGGATTGCTCTTGCCATCCCAAACAGCTGTGAGCGCGGGCCCCCCGCTTTGGGGTGAAGCGTGAGGGAGGGGGCCTATTGAGAGCCTGGGGGGCCTGGATGCTAGGGGCCCAGTGCCCGGGGGTCCCTGTGCAGCGGGGTCGGGTGCTGGAAAAGGGCACCAGAGGCTTGGAGTGAGGGGCGCCTGGTGAGCAGGTGGGCTCTGGGTGATGCCCAAACGACCCTGGCCAGGCCAGCTGAGGGGGGGGAACGTCTGTTGCTGCTGTGTCCACCCTTGTGTCTGGAGGTGCCGTCACCGCTCCATGGGGCAGAGGAATGTGGGCTGCAGCCCAGGGAGCCTGAGAATGGAGCAGCCCCCCCCAGAGAAGTCACTGGGGGCAGGTGGCAGTTGAGGAAACGTGCCCTCCATCCCAGGCAACTCTCAAGGAGCCCTGTGAACCCCCGGGAGAAGCCAGATCCCCCAGGACTGAGGCCTTTGCCGTGGGCAGGAAGTGTGAGCACGGCCCATGGGTGCTTGGATCCTGCCCAGCACAGAGTGTGGGCTCAGGGGCAGAGCTGCAGACAGACTGTCCTTGTGCTTGCCCTTGGCTGGAGGTCTGGCAGACCCTGCTGGGTACTGTGCAGGGACCGAGGCCAGTGTCCCTGCGCCTCTGCCTGCCCTGAAGAGCTGTCACGAAGGGTCTGGCCCATGGGTGGGCATCAGCTGCCCTGTCAGGTGTGGGGCCACCTCTGCCGCCCTCTGTCCTGTGGGGCTCGGGGTACCTGCAAAGGGCTGTGCTCAGCACTTGGTAGAGAACAGTGCCCTGCCCAGCGTATCCCCCAGATCCCCCTCTCTCCTGCTGGGGCTGACTCAGAGCGCTCTGCTCTCCTGCGCCTGGAGCTGAGCAGCTCCTAACAGACACAGTTCTCTTCCTCTCCCCGTCTGCACTCCACATTTGGCAGCCGGAGGGGCCAACTCTGCTGGGATGTAATTGTGAGCCCCAGCCCTGTCCCCCGGAGCAGGGCCTGGATCTGCGGGAAGTTGGCTGGCCCCGTGCTGGCTGGTCAGAGAAAGGGGAGTCATTGGCCTGTGGCCAGGGCGTTGCTGTAGCTTTGGTAAGACGGGGTCAGTTTTGTTCAGCGAATGGGGTAGCAGGGAAGTGCTGGTTGTCCCAAGCCCTCAGCCCCATCATGGAGGATCTGCTCTCTCCCTCGGTGCGGTTTGGAACGGCTCCCTGAGGGCCTTGTTGAGTCAGGGAAGCAGCTGAATTTTCCAGCCGCAGCATCTCCCATCATGTTTCCACAGATCCCACACATCCCTCCGAACAGCTGGCACAGCTGCTGGGGCACGTCGGAGCCACGAGACAAGCAGGCTGCTCCCCCACCCCAGACAGCTGCCTGCAGCCGGGCTCAGGGCACTTTTCAGTTTGCTCTGAGCTGGCCAGGGCTGAAGACAGGAGGGAATCTAGACCCTGAGTGTGGATCTGAACCCTGGAAAGCGGAGAACGGGGCCCACTGAATGGGTCATGCAACACCATGTTCTGTGACCTGCTGGCTTGGGGCTGTCTGCCCCAGGGGTGTACAGAGCCCGGGCCCTGCCACAGGATCCTTCTGCTATTTGAAACTGAATGATGCCTCTGCCTGTGGCCCCCCTACCCCCCACTCCCAGGCCAGGGGCAAGGTAGGACAGTCTAGTATAGGGGCTGCATTGGGGTCGGCATCAGCACCCAGTTCTCCAGAAATTCTGCCAGGGCTGTCTGTTGGATGCTGTGTTGTCAGCATGAGGTCAGAACAGCCCTACGCAAGCACCCTGGATGGGGTTAGGCAGGGACGGGGCCAGACCAGCCTTCCCACCCATTGCTGTCACGCTGCCCCGCTGTTAGCTCCCTGTACATGCTGCTGCCTGCAGGAGAGAAAGAAGGAGAGGTTTTCTCCATGGGGCCCAGCTTAGCCAGCCTCAAGCACTTCAACGCCAGGGCCAGCCCACTAAATGAAGAGAGTATTTTAAAAAGTACAAAATGGGGGGGTTCCTTGTGCCCTGGTGTCTGAGCTGCTAGGGGCCACTCGCGTCAGGGGGCGCCCCCATTGCGATGCTCATGCCAGGGCTCTTGCTTTGCAGTCTCAGGGTACATTGCCAACGGGTCCTGGGGCACTCGGCCAGCAGGTGTGTGTTGGTGCAGAAACCATCTTCTCGAGGTTATTTGGCTCTTGAAGTGAGGTGTGATTCCCCAGCAGGCTCTTGGTTAGGGGGCCTTTAAGAAATGCACAAAACCCCGTGAGATGTGTGATGAAATCTGGAGAGCTGGCCAGGCGCTGATCCACAGCCCCAGGGAGTAGGTTGCCAGCTGTACTCAGCAGTGTTAAAGTGGGACAGGCTGCATGCTGCCCCCACTGCAGAGAGGCACCCGAGCTATCCCCTGTCCTGGCAGGCCCCTAGAAAAGCCCCTTGTGGAGGGCAGTTCTGGGGGGGACCTCGCCATTGACTGGACAAGCTCTGCCTGTGTCTAGAGATGGCAGGGTTGGGTAATGGGACCCAGAAACCCGGGGGAAGCTGGGCCGTGTTCCTAGCAGCTCCCTGCCCACCTCCTCTTCCACCTCTGGGGCTGCAGGAACCCTGGGGACCAGGAACCCTGAGACAGTCGCCATGGGACATAGTGGTGCAAGGAGCCAGAGCGGCCCACACGGGGGACAACGTGAGGGGAAGAGCTGCTGTTGCCACCTCGCTGGGTGCTGAGCCTGAGTGTGTGTGCCGAGGGGGACCCCAGCGCAGAGGGAGCCCCTACAAGTGACCCTAGGCAGTGGGGTTGGTGATGCATGATCTCTGCCTGTGTACATACTTGTGGCTGGTGTGTCCTATAGAGATTCGGGGAGGGGAGCTGAGGAGAAGGGCCTTGCTGGATCCCTGACAGCCAAGCCCAGGCAGCAGGCACTCAGGCAGGGCAGGAGACACCCCCCACACACTGGGGGTTCTCCTGTCCCTGGAAATGCAGACGAGGCTGGGGGGATTGGAGGGAGCCTCCTTTGTGGAGCTGGCTACCTCCGAGGCCATTCTCGACTCCCTGGGATCCCATGGTTCTACTGGGGGAAGGGGCAGAGGCCATCCTGTTGTTTTCCAGGGGTTAGTCACTAGGGTTCCTGCAGGTTTCATCGTATGACACAACCTTTAATGAAAGTAAGCTTCAGTTCCTGGGGCCTCCAGGACAATCCTGGGAGGTTGGCAACCTATCATCTCTCTCTGGCTCTAACCTGCCCAGGCCAGGCATCCTGCAAACTTCCCTTCCTCAGCTTCCACCTGAACAGAGCTGTCCCCTTTTGGGGTATGTTCTGTGCCCTCCACCCTGGGAAGAGCTTGCTATTTACCAGGCAGTAATGTGCCCATGGGCTAAGAGAGTCTGCAGGATGGGCCCTGCCGTGGTGCCCATGTGGGCCAGCCCAGATGAGCCGCTCCGGTCCGTGACTTTGAGCTGCATGCTCCTTTCTGCAGGGAATCAGCCCAGCCCAGCCAGCAGGACCTGCCCTGACGTTCCTGGCTCTCACCCCTGCCGACTTTGGCTCCGTGTGTGGAAAGCCCAGGATGCCGCTGGGGAGCTGGGTGGTGACCTCATGTGTCAGACTGGAAGGAAAGGTCTGGACAGAGGAGGCTCCTCTAGGAGCTGTACTGATGGAACAACTGAGGAATTCACAGCTGGTTGCTTCCTTCCATGAGTTTACGTAGGCCTCACTGGAGCTAGAGCAACAGAGAGGAGTTACCGTGGAAACACAAACAGGATTTTTTCTTAGCGGTTTCTCCGCCTTCTGTCCCAAAATACACATCGCCCCAGCAGGGAGCATCCCCTCCTCTGCATGGGCTCCCACTTCTGCTAAAAGCGCTCAGTTCCCTGAAAGGTTGGGCTGGTGGCGGGGTGGAGAAATCAGGTTCCAGCAACCTGTGTCCAACATGCTGCAAAGAGCGATTCCCACTCCTTGTGGAGTCCCCAGCCCAGCTCCTGACCTTGCGAATGGTGCTAGACCGCAGAGTCGTGGGCTTTCTGTCCTGAGCGTGTTTATTACGGCAGCCCGAGATGAGGGCGATGTTGCAGGGCCCTGCACAGATGAAAGGAGATGGCTCTGACTCCAAAGAGTTTGCAGTCTAAATAGATGAGCCTGGCCGACAGCTGTATGGAACAGGAGCTGAGGCCCAGAGAAGCTAAGGGTGTGTCCGCGCTGCTGGGGGGCTGCAGTGGCACCTCTTCCCATTGTGGTGGCAGGGGTTTGGGGCTCTGCTCCACTCGCTGGGTAGTAAATCCATGCCCTCAAGAGGGAGTAGCCAGGGTTTGCTATGACACCTTCCTCCAAGCTAGCCATGTCTACACTGGGGCTGTGCCAGGCTTGACATTTCTCAGCCCTGAGTGATGAGGCTGGGTCAGCCTCTGTTTGGGGTAGCCAGACCTAGGTGACTGGCAGAACAAGGATGTAGACCCAGCGCAGCACGAGACTGTGAGGTTCGTTCCCAAGTGGCCTGAAAGGTGCCCGGTCCATGCAGACTGCTCTCTGGGAGTGATGGCCTGAAAACAGCAGCCTTTGGGGGCAATTCAGGAGTTTCCTAACCCAGGAGTGCCCCTCTTTGCTGGTGACCTTGCCTGCCTCTGAGCTTCCTGGGTGCCCCTGTTTGCACTTTGCACTTGGGGACACTCAGCTGTGCGCTCCAGGAGCCACTTGGCAGTTCCCAGCCAGGCAGAGTGAAATCCATCTCAGAACAGTGCTAGAGGCAAAGCTCTGGCCCGGGCTGGCAGGGACCCCAGCCTGGGGAGAGCAGATATTAGAATGTACAGGCTCCAGCCCCCCAGCTTGGCTCGGGGGCAGCACACTCTCAGTGCTACCATCATCCTCTTACCCACCCACCCTGCTGTCTCAGGAGCATGTTTGTGGGAGCTGGGCACGTGTGTCCTGGGAGTGAAGCATGAGCCCTTGTCTGGGATCCTGCCCTGGCAAAGAGCAGGTGCAGCAATTGATGGAAACTGCCCAGGAGCAACAGCACCCCATGTCCTGTGCTGTGGTGATGGCACGTGGCAGAGAGAAGGCTCTGCAGGTGGGGGTGTGAGCCAGGCAGCCAGAGAGAACAGTGAGGGCTCCTTCACGTCACAGGGGCATCAGAGCTGGTGTGTGTGTGTGTGTGAGTGAGAAAGAATGTGTTGCCAGCCATCCCGACAAAGGAGCCACACTCCTTAGTTTGGGAGCAGCCCATTGGCTGCTTTTGTGCCCTCCCTCCCACCAGTCTGGTGCCCGGTGTTCAGCGGTGCCACACGGAAAGAAGTTCCAGAGGGGCCGTATTAATCTAGTTCAGCCAAACAAACAAGGAGTCCTGCGGCACTTTTAAAGACTAACACGTTTATTTATCGCATGAGCTTTCGGGGGAGAAAATCCCACTTCATCAGATGCTTTGAAGAAGGGGAACTTACAAAATGGGAGGAAAATAAATGCAGGGAAGTGCAAGTCATAGGATCAGGTCAGGCTGTTACAGCAAATCAATGCAGTAGCTTAGATACAAACACTGGGGAACAGCATATAGAGGAAGGTGAGGTCAAATCAAAAAGTCCTGAAGCAACAGTGTCAAATTTGCATACAAATTCCAATTCTGCAGATTCAGTTCAGACAAACAGGACAGTCTCTGCACAAAAGAATAAATGGACATAAGTCTGACATCAGAAATCACAACATTGAAAAACCAGGAGGGGAACACTTCAATCTCCCTGTGTACTCCATTGATGATTTGTTAATAGCTGTGTTCAAACAAATGGATAACAAATCGCAGCTTCAAAGAGAAACTGCAGAATTGGAACCCATATGCAAATTTGACATTGTTGCTTCAGGGCTAAATAAGGGCTATGGATTTTTTTAGTGGACATTTAATGGGCAGAGACACTTTTGCTGTGTACTGTTGAACAGCTGCTGCTCCTCTCCCCCCCAAGTGGCTACATTTAGTGGCAAGAGAATTCATATATTTTATAACCAAGCATTTCAGACATGAGCAGGGATTTTGGGGACCAGCTTAAGAGAGCTGCTTTTCAGAAAGCACTGAACATTCACTTTCCAAGAACTACTGCCCTGCCTGGCCCCCAGTCACTGTAACTCTTGGCCCATGTTCATGCTATCTCTCCCATGGGGGCCGGGCTGGGCAGGTATTGGTGAAATGTTCGGAGACCTGTGGATGAGAGGTGCTGGAGAAGTCTAACGTGTATTTATGAAAGGGCTTTGCCCCCTACCACCTGACCCCTCAGGCCCTGTGCTGAGTACAGAAAGGTCCAGATGAAACTCATTCCTGGCACACCTCCACTGAGGCCTGTGCTGTCCCCCCCGGGGACGAGTGGGCACCTGTGTCTCCTGAAAACACTGGAGAAGAGTCTGGGCTGAGCCCCCAGCCCAGCTAGGCATCATGTATTTGTTCACAGCTGGGGAAAGCGGGCATGAAATGCTGCCAATCAGAGCACTGAGCACACGCAGGTGAGCGTGGCTAAGAGCCACTTGGCACAGCTGTCAGTGAGGTCAGAGGTGGGGAGTCAGGCCTTTAACTGAATTCCCCCCAGGAGGGACTTGCTGTGAGACCTTGGGGATCTGTGCCCAGTGAGGTAGGAGAGCCCTGGAGCAGCAAGTGAGTTTGTTGTGATGTGAGCTCGCTCTGTGCCTTCCCTGTTGTGGGAGCAGGACTCCCCACTCATGATCTGAGCTTCTCAGAGCTCCCAGTCCTCAGCCAAGCACTAGGAGGTGGCTCCTTCCCACGGGTGCAGCTGGGGAGCTGGTACTGTCTGTGCCCAGTAGGCTGGGGGAAAGAGTTGGCCCTTTGTTAAGGTGGTATCTGCAGGACCCTGTGAGCAGGGGTTATTGTCCACTGCAGGCTGAGAGCTTTCCTCTCCTTGGTTAGTGCTGCACCGTGAGGTGACTCTGGAGCATTTTGCCTTCTGCAGTGGCTGCTGGGGTTTTCTAGCCTGACCTTGCTTTCTGGCTGTGTCACTTAGAGCTCTGTGGTGGGATCCCATCTGGGGCAGAGCAGGAAGATGTTGGGGGGGCTGGGCAAGCTCTGGAGAGTCCCTGCAACCTGGGAGCCCAGCTCATTTCAGCATGTGTCTCCAACTCCTGCCAAGGCCTTGCTGGGTGTCATGCGACTCACTTTACCTGCCCAGTGTCTTTCACCAGCTCTCCTGTGCCTACCCCAGAGGGGGGATTAGTGTTAGTGATGGGCTAATCCCAGCTCCCATCCTCAATTGCAGGGGTTCAGGCACTCCCTGCCCCACGCCCCTATGTGGTTTCCCTGCTTGGCACATGCTGGGCTGGTGGCTATAGTGGGTCAGGCTGAGAGCCAGCTGGGGTTAGACTGGCTCCAGCATTCTTTCCAGACTGGTCATTCTGGGGCTCCACCCATCCTGAGTCTCTTCCATGCCCCTTAGGGTTGTGGCGTGGGGGAGACATGGACAGGTGAGGGAGGGGTCCCATGTGCTCCCATTCCATCGGCTCCTGACCCAGGGTCCGTACCCACCGGTTCTATGTGTTCTTCTCTCCCTCGTCCCTTCTCAGGCAGGCCTGCCTAGCCCATCAAAGCATCCCAGTCTTCAGTCTCTGGTGGGTTTCCACTTCCTGCTTCTCCCCTCTCTACTTCCGCTGATGGGAGAAGCTCTCCCACTGGCTTTGGTAGCATCTTCGCAATGAGCTACAGCTGCGGTGTTGGGCGTGTAGACAAGCCCTGAGGAATACTGCAGCTACACCTCGCTCAGCTCCTGCTGACATCAGCCTCCATTTCTGGTGCAATATGGAGCACTGTCCCCCCCCACAAATTCCCCTGCCCTGGCTTAGCAGGCCCTTTCAAATGATCCCTCTGCCTGGAGCCTGCCCTGGGGAGGGATTCTCTAGCCCAGCCTGCTCTGTGCTTAGCCCTGGTTCAGCAGGGAGCTGAAACCCAGCAGAGGGGCCTAGTCACCATGTGTGGTTGAGCAGGTCGGGATCACTGCTGGGGACCTGGCTCGGCCCGGGAAAGAGGCAGAAGGGAGCTGATGGAAATAGCTCCTGACGTAATGCAGGGCCAAGTCCATTTGGCATTTCTCAGGGAGGCAAGAGGCTTGTGAAATCTGTCAGGGGTTTGCCCACTGCCATACGCGTCACTGCTGTGGTGCTGGGGAGGTTCCAAGAAGCGAGGAGCATTCACAGAGCTTCCCGGACTCTCCGAGTCAGCCGCCTATTGCACCACCGCACGGTGTCCTGAGGCAAAAGGGAAGAGGCCTCTGAGTGGAGGAAGAGGAAGCAACAGGGTCTCTTCTGGAGGCTGAGAAATCCCAGGTGGTTACAGCTGGAGGATGAGGGGTGGGGACCAAGGAGACTCAGAGGCCATTTCGGCAGGACTGGGAATCGAAACAAGCAGTGGCCATCGTCTAGGGGACCTGGGGCACTCTTGCTTCTCAGGGTCTCCACCAGGGAAGTGCCTGGGCACCTTTTCTTGTTTCCCGGTGACTTCCCCCAGCTCCTAACCTGGAGTGGGCTGCACAGGACACAGCCCAAGAGAGGGGGAGTTGTGTCACATAGGTGCAGCGACACAGGTAACTGGCCGGCCCCCCCGCCCCGTGTCACCCTGCAAGGTGTGCTGCTGGGCTGTGGGAAGTGGAGCTGTAAGATGCCAACCTCCGACCATCTCCCCTCAGGGCCTCTGGGACCAGCCCTCCCCACAGGCTACCCTGTAAGAGTCTCCTCCTGCCCCCCTACCCTGCCCCAGGCAGCAAGGAAGGGGAGGGAGGCGGCCACGCTGTCTAATTTCCTGGCACTGGGCTGAGAATAAACAGTGATATTCCAGTCCTGTTGCCTGGGAGACCCAGCTCTGGGGAGGGGAGTGGGTGTGGTGTTTGGGATCAGATGGTGCTGATGTTCAGGATGAGTCTCGGCAGGGCCTGGCTCGGTGCCACCTGTGCTGCTCTGCTGGGACATTCTTTGCATAGCTTGGCCGCTGGCTCCTGGCCACGCTGGGAAGTCGCTCTTCCTGGCAGGGCTGGAACAATGGGCCGGAGAGAATGCTACCGAAATAGTCAGGCAGCAAGCACAGCCTTGTGTGTGCGGGACCCAAGCCCCTTTCGCGGTCCCTGCATGTTGACTCAGTTCCAGAAAATAACCATTCTCTCACCAAGCACAGCTGGTTCCTTGCTGGAACCCGCCCCACCAGCAGCTGTGGGAGCTCTCTAGCAGCCAGGCCTGCCCCAGCTCTTTTCCCACTCTGGGCTTTGGGCTGCTGGTCCAGGCACTCTGCAGCTCTCCCGTGTGTGGCAGAGCCAGGTGGATGTTCCTGGTCTAGTGCTGCACGGGGTGGAAAGGGGAGGCCCAGCTGGCTCATGGTACAAGCCAAGGGGGTGGGAACCTGGGGCTCCCCTGTTGTCTGTCAGGAGGCAGAGCTGTAGGAAGCAGCTTTCTACAAACAGCAGGGCACTGAAGCACAGCTAGAACATTTCCCATGGAAACTTTCCACTGCCCTTGAGTAACTGGAAACCTGGCACCCCTGTGACCCTCCCCATGGGCACTGCTCCCTCAGCACAGGCTGTTGCTAGAGCCTGGGGTGGAAACGGGCAGAGGGTTCATTCCTCTGCCTGTTATATAGCCTCTGGGCTCACTTTGCTTCAGCTTGCAGGGCTATTCCTGGGCCTAGAGCTCATGTCTGTGACGTGAGGCCTCAGAAGTCGTCTTGGGGAGAAGTTAATACTTGTTTGGGAGTGGCTTCCCTTGGAATTGGTTTCATTACCTACTTCCACCCGGATCTGCACTTCTCCCTTCTTGTGTGCAGCGGTGGCCTAGCTCCGTGGGCCTGACTATTAGATAAGGGGAGGGAGGTCATATCTTTGTTGGACCAACTTTTGGGGGTGAGGGAGACAAGCTTTCAAGCTAGTAGAGGGCTCTTCTCCAGGTCTTCCTGAAACCTGACCCTTCTTACTGGTCACTTGCTAACTCAGTGCTGCTCAAATGCTTTACACATTGCAAACTCTTCCTACAGTCACCTCCTGGCTAGGAAGATATGCCACCCTCCCCAGCAGCACCCCCTGCTTCTACTGCCTCAGGAAGGGGTCTGATGCTCCATAATGGGCAGGGCCACTTCCTGTCTTTTCAGCCAGTGAGCAAGGCCTGCTGGGGTACTTGGTTGTGTTAGAGGTGAATCCTGCTGTCCCAAGGACCGAGTTATGAATCATTCACCCTGGGAATTCTCTGCATCCTCTAGAGAGGAACACCAGCAGCTTTCCCCCCACTGCTCCCATTTCACCCCAGCAGGACTCTGTCAATGCCAGCCAGGCCTCTGGTGTGGGCAACAGAAGTCACATTCCCCGTTGCCATCAAGACTCTGCTAGTGCTGGCCACAGCATCCTTTTCCCAAACCAGTGTCGAGCTGCTCAGATACCTCACAGTCCTCGTGCAGGCTGGCCTGTCCCACACAGCTCCTGAATGGCATGAGGTCTACTAAATAATTGTTAGCTGTTGGCATTAAAAAACAAACTGATGCCTGAGACTTTTGTGATCTCCACTATTATTCACGTGAGGGTGGCGGTTGCATGAGTCCCTGCTATCATTTCACAGAGGCCTGGCCAGGGGAGACAAAACCAGAACTGGGATTTTCATTAAAAAATAGTACTCTTTATTATAAATTACAGAAATGCTTCCTTTCTGAATAGGAATATAAATATAAATATGTGCAAAGTTTCTTCTGAGTTTGGTTGGAGTTGAGTTTTCAAGCATGTTGAGCTCAACCTTCAAGGCTGGAGGTGAAGGCAGAATCTTTATAAAAGACAGTGATTCAGGCACAGCTGTAAACGGTGCTTTCTTGAGAAACCGACTGCCCTTCCAGACCTCAGCACGGACAGACAGCGGTTACAAAGTGACACGTTCCAGGGAACTCCGCCGTTGCTACATTCCTGTAGGTATCCATGCCACCCGCAGCCCCAATGCCAACATCTGGAATTCCCCGGGGCCTGGCGGAGGTCAGGAGGGGGTCACACTTTAGAGTAACCCATTGGGGCTTCTTGCAGCAGCAGGCTCCATGGTCCCATCAGGATGGGCTCCTCTTCCTGTTCCCAGCCTGGCTCATTACTGTAAGTCTTGCCATGTAATGTGCAGTAACCCAGTCCATGGGACTGTCCCCTGGATGATGGGAGTGAGGGAAAAAGGCAGCATCCTCCTAGTGTGGGGCTCGCTGGGAAAGGAGCTCCACTCCCACGGAGGCGGTGAGAGGTAAAGGTTAGTACAGGAAAAAGTCACTTTCCCCTTAAAACGGGGGAAAAGCTCGCAGGCACTCGCTGGATTCCAGTGCTTGTATTCTATGAGCAGACCAGCTCCAGCTGTGGCCCGCCCTGGGGCCGAGCAGAGCCACTGCTGAGCAAGGGACGGAGCGGCGAGGCCCCGAACCAGCCAGCAATGGCCAGGCTGGGCTGGCCTCGGTCACCCCTGAGTTCACGGCCTGCCCCTCCCCGGCTCCTGGGCGGCTCAGAGGGGCGCGTCGTACTGGTCCAGGAACTCCTTGATGGGCCCCGGCAGCTGGGTCACCTTCTCGTACGAGTCCAAGTGCCCGTTGACCGTCTTGCGGCAGAGGTGCTGCAGGCTGGCCACGCTGGAGGAGAGCGGGCGGCTCAGCACCAGCGGGATCTTCTCGCCCCCGGAGTAGATGAAGTAGGCCCGCGTGGGGCGCGGGGCCGGCTCGGGGAGGGGGCCCGCGGCCGGCGGCATGTAGTGATGCACCAGCTTGAGGACGCAGTCGAAGCGGGGCACGGGCTGGCTGCTGCCCGGCTCGCTCTGCAGGGAGAAGCTGCCGCCCTCGCACTGGATGCGCAGGTTCTTGGTGCCCGACTCCGTCTTGACGCTGAGGGTGAAGAAGTGGCGCTGGTCCGAGCTGTCCCGGATCAGGAAGGTCCCCGCCGGCTCGGCGCTGAGCAGCAGGTTGGCCTGGCCGCCCGTCACCGCGCTCCAGTAGAAGCCGCTCTCCTGCAGCTTGCGCACGGCGCTGAGCACCAGCTGGTACTCGCTCTGCGAGCGGAAGGTCTTCAGGCGCAGGCTGGTGTCCAGCGGGCGGCTCATCCCGGCGGCGGGGAGCTTGCTGTGGGTGACCATGGCGCAGGGAGCCAGCGTTGCGGGCGCCGCGGGCTGCTAGCTCATCCCCCGCGGGGGAAGCGGGGCTCAGCCGGGGCCGCGGCTGCGGAGCCAGTTAGCTGGGGAAGGGCGGCGGCGGTGCGGTGCGGGGCTGGCCGGGCTGGGCTGGGCTCGGCGCCTTCCCTTCCAAAGCTGCCGTGGCCGCTCGGGGAGGCGCTTTATAGCAGCCACCGGCCCCGCCCTCGGCTTCCTGGAACACGGCCTCTTCTTGTAACGTCGCCGGCCCGCCCCGCCCAGGGCAGGCCGCCAGGAGCCCCGGCCTATTCCGGGCAGCGTGCGGGGCGGCCCCCGGCCAGCGCCAGCCTCCTTCTGCTGAGCAGCGGTGAGTCTCCGGCCGGGCAGTCCCGGGCCGTGCCCCTCCCTCCTCTCCGAGCTCGGTCCCCCCGGCCAGTCCCGGGCCCTGCCCCCCCCCACCGGGCCCCCCCGGCCAGTCCCGGGCCCCGCCCCCCCCCAGCAGGCTCCCCCCGGCCAGTCTCGGGCCGTGCCCCCCCCGGCCAGTCTCGGGCCGTGCCCCCCCCCCGCAGGGGCTCCCCCGGCCCTCTCCGGGGGTGCCCCCCCCAGATCCCCTAGCAGGGCCCCCCCGGCTCGGCCAGTCCCCGCCGCCAGGTGCGAGCCGGGTGCAGCCCGGCCGGCCGCAGGGCAGGACACGGGGAGCCCCTGCAGGGGGGCGGGTTTTCCAGAGCGCCCAGCGGCTCCGGTGTAGAGCGACCGGCGCTGAGCAATTCGGAAAACCTGGCCCAGAGCCCCCCGAGGGTTCGGGTTCCTGCCCTGCTTCCCTCCGGAGCTGCGGCTGCCGGTACCTCTGGGGAACTCAAGTTCAAAGGAGGGACAGGAGAACGGGAGCGGGGGCTGCAGGGCCCTCGCTGGGGCCCCCAACGCAGACAGCGGGAGAGGGAGTGTAGAGGGGCCCAGGGGAAGACGTGATCAGAGAAGGGCAGTAAGAAGACGCAGAAACCAAGCAGGGTGAGGGAAGCAAGCGAGCACCGCGGCTCTGGGGAGGGGCAGAGCCAGCCACAAATGGAGAGAGGCAGATGTGGGGAGACGGGTCTGGTCCCGGTGGGTCTTAATCTCTCAGCACTCCGTCCCCATCTCTGACCAGCACTCAGGGTGAGGGGCCCTGTGTGGAGGGAAAGAGGCTGCTGCTGTGGGGTGCCGAAGCACCAAGCTGAGTTACTCCAGGGTGAACTGGTTTGCCCGCTGGCCTTCACTGCTGTTCTCTCGGCATATGCGGGGACAAGTACAAATCAAAGTTGCCCTGGAGACCCCCCTTCCCCTGACAGACAGCTCCTTGTGCTGCGCCGCTCACATGACATGTGCCTCTGGCCTCTCTGGAGCGCTGAGGAATCCCTGTATTTCCCACTAGGTTGAAGAATGTGCTGCAGAAACAGGCACAAGATCAAAAATGTCTGGGAGTTCATCTGAGGGGAAACAGGGCCATCCCCTGAGCCGTGCTGGGGGGAGTTATTATGGTGGATCAAAGGGCTGCTGTTTAGTTCAAGTCCAGCATTCCACGCTGGTGGTGACCTCACTTGCACTTCCCAGAAGAGCTGCAGGGAAGAACCACCCCTCCCCCCATTTAAACATTTGGGAACAATAAGGGTGAAACGCTCTTCTGGCCTGATTCACCATCCAATGGCTCTGAGGAACAGGTTAGGTTACTGGATTATTCAACAACTGGACAGGCAGCAGCTCCTAAAATGCCTCCATGCTGGGAAAGGAGTGAGGGCACAAGGGTTGGCTTTACACTCCTAAGAGAAATAAGGGCGTGATTCTGTGCTCAGCTGCTGTACAGAGGGGACCCTCCTCAGTGCAGGCCTGGTGCTGTCCCCCAGCACCAGGGTGGCAGAGGTAGGAGGGGGTGAACCAATGTTCCCTCTAATTTTTGGTAGGGTGCATTTGCAAAAAATGTCTTTTGTGCAACTTTTTTGACCCAGAGTTCAAACGTGTGTGCCACAAAGCAAGTGCACCCAAGCAAGTATAATGCAAAAGTAGTTATGAAAATGACAATCTGTGTGTTGTAATCTTTGTGTATAGACAAACACGAACATATCTAGATAATATAATAAAAACGTACCTTATAATTTCTCACTGGCACTAGGTGGTGGGGAGGGGTGTCACGTGGCAGATCCCCTCCCTGGTGTTGTCCCCCAAGGGGGCCTTTCTGCTGCACCCCCATTGGTCCCCTGCCCCCCAAACCCTGGGGCCCCTTCCCCCTGCCCACTCCCCAACCCTCCCAGGCCCCTTTCCCACTCCTCTTGCCCCCTCCAGGGCCTCTTTCCCACTCCCCATCGGCTCCCTGATTAACCGCCCCAGCCCTGGCCTCTTCCCCGATCCTCTCTTGGGCCCCCTTGCAGGCCCCTTCCCCGATCCTCTCACACCCCCGGGCCCCTTCCCCAATCCTCTCACACCCCCGGGCCCCTTCCCTGATCCTCTCACACCCCCATGTGCTCAGGGTGGGAGATTTGAAACTCCCCAGCCTGGCCGCTGCTCCATCCTGCGGGCCGGATTCTGGGCAGACCACGGACTGCGCCCGCAGGTTGGATGAGCAAAGGATTCTGCTCTTGGCGCTCTGCCCGATTCTTTTTATTTTTTGGGCCCCAAATGCTCGCCGGCCAAATGTATGGGTCCCGGAATGCTTGCCAGCCAAATGTATGGGCCCCGGAACGGCGTTCTGGTGTACTTTAACCCCTGGGTGAAATTATTAAAATTTCTTAGAACAACTTTGTTTTTGTGCAGGCTGTTTTCCCATGTGCGCTGGGTTCACGACCTGTGCGTGTGCACAGTGTAGAGAGAACAGAGGGGTGGACCACTTTGCACTCAGCCTTGGTGCATGTAGGGAGCTACTGTTGGAGTAGGTCAGGATCCCCTCCTCAGTGGGCTCTGCCTTTTCAGAGGTCCTGCACAGAATCTGGCCCCAAGGGTTCCCCAGAGCAGAGACAAAGAACTCAACCCACGTCGTTGGCAGGTCAAGCCGTCCAGGTTCTGTCACGGGGGAAGCGCTGTGATGAGGTATCCGGGAGGCAGGGCCAGGCCTGGGTTCCCCATTTGCTTGAGGATTTCCACTGTAGGTGCAGCTGTCAGTCCCAGAGTATTAGTGAGACAAGGTGGGTGATGGGACCAACTTCTATCACTGAGGGAAAGCTTGTCACCCTGCCAGCAGAAGTCGGTCCAATAAAAGGGCTGACTTCACCCACCTGGCCTTTCCGAGGGTTTCCAGGCAGGCAGATGAGGATAGCTGGCTTCTCCTTCTCAGCTGGTTTTATGGCAATTGTCACTTGGACCATAAAAACAAAACACACTTGTCAGTGGATTCTGTTTGAGAGTTTCATTTGCCCTGGAGCTGCTGTCTTTGCCAGCCAGGAATAAACACAAAAAGAGTTCTGGGAAGTGAGGCTGTGGTGAACCAGCTGGTTTGAAATGCAAAGGAGCCCTGGAACTCTGCCTAAAGCAGAAGTGGAGAAATCCAAGTGAAGAAGGAGAACGAAGGCTCTGGGTGGCAGAGAGTCCCTGCTGAACTCCACTCCACGGTGGGGAAAAGAAGCCAGCCCCACGGGCTAAATGCTAGGTCTGCAGGAGATCCAGCTGTGTGGAACTGACCCGTTTCACTGTCTCCTGAAACCAGGCTGGGCTTCCTGCATCATTAAGAAGTAGGAGAGACCTTCTGAGATAGGAGCACACCTTCTGTGTGCATGGCTGATGGTCCAGCTTCCCCTCAGAACCCCCAGCCCTAGATGCCACTGCAGGGATTCCTCTTAGGAATTCATGGATGTTTCTCACCCTCTCCGCATAGGGGAGAATGCCAGCCTGAGGGCGCAGAGCATTTTTCCTCCTCCTCCTCTTCCTGTGTTTTAGGCTTATTCACTCTATCCTCCATCCTGGCAGCCTCACTTCTATCAATATAAGTAGCAGAACCAAGAGACCCCAGAGAGAGGAAATGAAATGAATCTGCAGCCTCAACAATCTCCTTCTATTGGATGAGGTGCCCTGGGGACAGGGGTGAGGCTTCCTCTGGGAGGCTGAAGATTCAAAGCACATTTTTAAAGCCCCACATAAATAGGTGGATGAGGGAAAGTCTCCAAGTCCAGCTGCCTCTTGCCTGCCACGTACAAGGCCAGGCCTTCCCCTTTATGCCAATAAATGATTTTGCATTCTGACTAGTTTCTTTAAGACCCTGACAAGGCTCCTTTGCAGACAGACCTGTGATTATACCTGACACACACATACAGTCCACGGACAGTCAGAGCTGCAACCTACCCCCGCCCTGCATTCTAGCAGCGCTCACCACCGTGATCTCTTCTTCACTGCTGGGTGTGGCCTTGGACTGGAAACAGGGAATGCTGTTTCTCAGGCCTGAGGGGAACTGGCAGAGCTGTAGAGCGTGAGGTTGGAAAGCAGAGATTGCAGAGAATTGTGGCGGTCCAGTGGCAGGAGTGTCTGAAGGTCCAGGACAGGGATATAGGGCAGGAGGTGCAGGTCAGGCCTGAGGGAAACTTGGCTTCTTAGGATAGTCTCAGTAACACTAATGTGCCGTAAATCTTGCAGCTTCTGGGGCTCTGAATACTGGGAATTCCCTCTGAAGTAACCTGAGTAGATAATTACGTGTTTCCCTGCTCTATCTGCCAAGGACAACTTGTGTGGAAGGCTCCAGAGCAGCCCCTGGCTGCGTGCCATGCCACAAACTGCTGAGATTCCCTTGATATCAAGAGAGCTTCATTTATCTGCCTGCAGTTTACAAGTGCAGGGCCAGGAAAACAAACTGAGAAGCCCCATTCAAGTGGGATTCTGTTCCAGAAACCTGGGAGGACATGTTCATTTATCGAAAATGAGCTTCTTACAGCCCCTTGGAGTTGCCGCCTGGGAGGCTGAGCTGTGAGTAAGCGGCTGTTGGGCAATAGCATCTCAGATGACAGGATTCAGGACAATTTAAAATAAGTAGGAAAATAAAACCCCCAAGGTCTGATTGTGCTCTTTCCCCAGTGAACACACTCTCCATTCCCTCCCTCCAGGCAGATCTGTCTCCCAGACAAGGAAATAATAGTGTAGTCCCAAGCCCCTTTAGACCTGCCTTTCCACAAGCTCCTACATCATGGTCATGAGTAGAGAGGGAAGGGAATTCCCAAGCAGGGATGGGGAGCTGGAATGGAGGGAGCAGGGCTTGAAACTATGCCAGGGCACACCCCAGAGAGGCCAGGCAGGTGGTGCAGAATACCTTGTGTGATGGCAGAAGAAATGAAATAAGAGGCATGTTTCTCTCCCTCTGTCATCTCCCAGTTCTCAGATGAATTGAAACTCTGATCTACAGTCAGCTCTGCACTAAGACTCTGTCAAACCTCCAGCCCTTCCAGGGCTTTGACCTATCGATCTCCTTCTGAAACCTTGAGGCAATCCTGAAAGAATGAGGCTTTGTGCCATTGCAGTATGCGTGGCTCCCCCTCCCCCCCAGACTTTACAACTGGAAGAGTTTAAGGGGGTGGGGTGGGGGACATAGCTGGGTTAAATCAGCAATGTGTAGCAAGGCTTGGTGGGCCCAGAGGCCTATCTCCTGTGTTTCTGTAGCATGGCTGTGCATCAGAGGGTAAGCCAGGGGGTTCATCACATACCAGTGTGTGTGGTTTTTAAAATAAAGCTTCAAAAAGTACTGGGTCTTTTCTCAGCTCATTCCCTCTGGCTCTCCACAGCTAGTAATGGATGCTTACTTTCATAACCAGGCAGAAATTGAACCAAGTCTCCCCATAGTCCCCTCTTCTGGGGACTAAATGGCGGACTCAGCTCTGAACGAGCAATAGAGAAACTGACATGACAGATGCAGAGAAACAACCCCAGAGGAGAACAATTCAGCTGAAAACATGATGCTGCACCTTGCCAGTGTGGAGATTCTGCAAGAAGGACCCTGCAGGAGAGACCAGTTCCCATCTGCCGAACATGGAGCCCCATTTTTGGATTTTCTGACGTCCTTTGTTTCCATTTTGACGTGGCATTCCAATGGTGACCTGGCCAAGCCCTTTTGGGAAAAACAATGCTGTGATGGGTTTCAGGTTTCAGGACATGCAATGGAGGAAGTGTATTTACCCTGCCCACTACGGAATATAACATTTGACAGCTTTAGAAGGCTGTTGTAAAATGTATTCTACTAAAGGCTTTTAGTCTTTGCTCATCACTGTGGTGTCCAAGCACCTTGCTGTTTCAATCATTCCAGGGGAACTCTGTGAAATATGAAAGCGCATGATTCAGATGCAGCCAGCTTAGACATGGACTGATGTAGGTCAGAGAACTATCAGCACAGCCTATCTCCCGTAGACCTTGACTGGGACTAGGCTTAAAAGAAAGAGGCTTTGAGGCTGAATCACAGAATTGTTTAACTGAGTTGGCAAGTCTGTTTTTTCTAAAATCCCCTCTAAATTCTTAAGTGGGTTCAATTCTGATCTTCAGACTCCACTTTGGATTTTCCCTTTTCTGAACCTGCACATGATTCTGCTGGTCTCTTTGGTTTCCGGAGAGTAAGAAGGCTTCCAGAATAATATAAACCTTTAATATAGCTTGGGTCCTCATGGTCTTAGAGGGGGATATACCCTTTTGGCTTATGTGGGACAGGGGCCAATTATGGCCCCCCAAGGACCCCAGTCCAAGTTTGGGCAGCAGTAACGTGCAGGACGTGTAAACGCACAGCAGATCTAGACTCTCATGATGGTATTCCAGCAACTTACTGTTGATTCTAGTACCCAGCTGCCAGACATGGTAGGGTATGAGGAACGCCAAACTACGCTGCGATTTTTAAAAAAAGTGGGTTTGGTCAAATGCTTATAGCCAGAAGGCAGATGGGGCTCAAATCTGAAAGCCAGCAGCATCTGGGGCTAGGGCTCTTTCCGGCTCTTATTTTTGTTGGTTTTGCCTGGAGTGGTGAATCACAGACATTTGGCAGCAATGGCCCTAACTCAGGATTTCCTGCTTTTTCTGAATCAGACATTTATCCACCGCCATTGTAAAAAGAGCTCAGAAGTTCCTTACAAAAACATCTTACTGGGGCGAGATTTTCATTCTCTGGTTTCAATATAGGGAGTGTTCTTAGACTTGCCTCCCTAAAAAATCTTGGATTTGACTTGTTTTTTGGAAAACGTGGACAATTTAGCGGTTGGCATAGCTCTGAAGCAGCTAGGTATTCTGGCTGGCCCCTTGTGATCAAGAGTGCCAAGGTGCAGCACAGATGAGTAGGGTTTCAAGACATTTTTGTTGGCTTGTAATGCTCAGAGTTCACACTCCTCCATCTTCTCTGTGAACTCTTAGGTGGGCCCACTCTGCGTTTGTTACGCAGGTAAACCCCCCCCCCATTTCAGTGCAATGACTGCACACTCAAGTTACTGCTCTGCCTCTCTTTAGCAGAGCCGCTGTCCTGCCATCTAAGTATCTGTACCGAGACACTGCTGGAAGTGCCTGCCCGGTGCGGGAGACCAGCCTTCAACCACCTGAAAGAGGCTGGATGGAGCTGGGCTGGGCTGGGCGGTGGTAGATGCAGAACAAGGAGCAATGGTCCCGGGTTGCAGTGGGGGGGTCTAGGTCGGCTATTAGAAAACCTGTGTCCCAGGAAAGTGGCCAGCACTGGAGTAGGGGCCCTCGGGGTGATGGAATCACCGGGTTCAGGGGTGGCTTGACAAAGCCCTGGCTGGGGGGGGGGGGGTCAGGTGGGGGCTGCCCTCCTGCGGCCCGTCCAGCCCTCCTCTTCCAGGGGAGCAAAATACCCGACTCGCTTGTGGCCGCCACTGTCGGCCCGAGGCCCACGAGTCTCCCCCGCGCTGGCCGCTGTCGGGGCCCGGGCCGGCGGCTGAGCAGGTGCAGGACGGACGTGTGGCGGGAGCCCCGGGGCTCGGCCCCAGCAGTGGCGCAGGGAGCGTGTGCGGGGCCCAGCGGCGCCGGAGGCCGAGCTCGCGTTCCTGCAGCCCGGGGCCTGGCGCCGGCTGGAACCCGGGGGTCCGTGTCCGTGTCCTCCCGGGGAGCCCCCAATAAAGATTCGACTTTTTGAAGGCGGAGCCCTGACTTCCATCCGTCCCGCGGCCGGAAGCGGAAGCAGCCAGTCTCCATGGCGGCGGCCGGAAGCGGAAGTACTGTGCGGGATCGCCATGGCGGCGGCCGCGGGTACCGTGCTGTGGCGGGGGCTCGTGGGCCTGCTGCCTCGCCGGGGGCTGGGCTTGGCCGCGCTGCTCGGGCGCCTGTCGGACCGTCTGTCCCGCGGCCGCGACCGGCGCTGCCGGAGGTAAGCGGCCCACTCCCTGCGCCGGGCCCGCGGCAGCCCGGGACGCCTCAGCCAGGCCTGGCCAGGCGAGACGCCGCCCTCCTGGGCGGAGCAGAGGCGCATTTCGGCGCAGGCCGGGACTCGGACGAAGGCGGGAAACCCGCCCTTGGTCCCAGACTCCGGCCGGGGGCGCAGTGCCCCTCAGGTTTGCCCGGCCCACCTGTCCGCCCCCTTCTGCAGCCACTCCCGGGCGGTGCCAAGGAGCCAGGCCCAGCACCGTGGGACAGAAGCTGCTCCTGGGCGGGGTCTGGCTCTCCAGCACTGCCCTTTCTGTGACTTCCCTTTTCCTCTTCCCAACCCTGATGTGAAACTTGCTAAAAATTTGTGCTTCAAAATCATAGCCTTAAGAAGCATCTGAATAGAAAGAAATGCCAGTGCTGGGTGCCGGTTTTACTGGTTGAAGGCTTAGCTGATCCTCTGGAATGTGGACTAGTTCAGAAACCTGGGGAGACCATTCTTTGCTGTGACCCTCCTGATGCTTGCTGTCCTTAGTCATAAATGGAGATCTGCAGTGCTAATGGTCATGCAAAATCATGGGTGATTAGAAAAGAATGATGGTCTTTGAAACTAAAAAGATCTGTTCCAAAGGGGGAGCCATGTTAGTCTACTTCAGCAAAACAAACAAGGAGTCTGGTGGCACTTTTAAAGACTAACACATTTATTTATTGCACAAGCTGTCCTGGGAGAAAATCCCACTTCTTCAAGCATCTGACGAAGTGGGATTTTCTCTCACAAAAGCTCAGGTGATAAATGGATTTGTTAGTCTTTAAAAGTGCCACCAGACTCCTTGTTTGTAAAAGGATCTGGTGGTTTAGTGCTGTGGATCAGCATTTCTTTTATCTGGCATGTGTGTTCCCATCCCTGACCCTCCACCTCTGGAGCTTCTTGCAGTTTTTTTTAACTAAAAACTCTATCTTCTCAAATTCAAAGTATACACATAGGCAGCAAAAATCTCTCTCTTTTGAGAGTAGGGCACAAGAATTTAGTGATCTCTTTGGACTCTAAGATTTGCCCTAATCCATGGCATCTCCAGCTCCTTTTCATTCTGTGGATTTCTTGCTAAAACTTGCCTTCCTTTCCCAAAAGCCCAGTCCCTCAATTATTGAATTCTTTCCTTCATCAGATCACCAGGAAGGCCAGTTTGAGAACTGGTGGCTCAGCCTCATGGGAGGCGACTTTCTCTAAAAGATCAAAAAAAGAAAATGGAATTTAGGAAAGCTTATTCATGGTCTCTGTTGGAATCTTGCTTCAGTTTTCAAACAAATATTTAGTTTTAAAACCAGTTACAATATTATACAGCTTCCAACCAAACAAATCTGCCAGACTGTTAGGTTGCAGTCACTAGAGATCTTGCTGTTCCCTAGTCTTGTGGCAGTTTCAGGGAGTTTTGCCTCCTGTTACTGGAGGACAAGCCCCCCAACTCTCAATAGGAATGCAAAGTCTCAGAGATATAGCTTATTACGGAGAGCAGTTGTAACTGCAGAGTTCACAGAGCACAAGTCAACTGCCTCACTGTATATGGCAAAGACTTGAAACAAAGTCCTACATAGCAAGTATCTTTTTTTTCTGGCACCGTCTACATCTTATTATCTTGCTTTCCAAGGTGTCTCATCTGGGATAATTTTATGCATGGTTTTATTGTCCCAACTCACCTTTCATGGAGGCCATCTCCAGATCTCATTCACATTAAATCAGCATTCCAGATGCCCTTAAATTATTTCCCCACTTTGAAGGGAAGCTTCCAGTTTTCTTTAGTTTCTTCATTTGCCCTGAAGTTAGCCATATCATTTTGTGTCTGTAGCTTTAACATTTTTACACCTAAATTAAGTATGAAGAAGTGATGGCTGAATTAGATGTAAACATTTGTCAGCTGCCCATTTACACAGCAAGATGAGGGGTAATTGAAGGGTGCCTTCTTGCAAAGTACACGAATTTTAAAACTTTAAATTGTTTTGGACAGTTGAGTCTTGTGTTATCTGGGAAAGACCTCCAGTTGCTGGTATTACAGGGAGTTTGTTACAGTCTCAGAACTATATGATTCTGCCTCAGCAGGTGTTCTTTCATTCTCAGCAATTCACTTGTGTACAATAAAATGTGGTTAATTATCATGAGATGGCAAACAATGAGTTTCCTATACAGAAGCTGCCTCTACCTATTGGATCCTTTGCCAAATATTTAAATCGCAACCAAGGCATAATTTCTTTTGCCAATTTCTATGAAGAAAAAATGGTTAGATGCATGAAATCTGGTTGGCAAGGCAACTCCTTTATTAGGTGTCCATGTTGTCTTCTCAGAAAACAGGTGCACAACTCTGTCTGGTATTGTCATCTTTATTCATGGTAATTTTAATATAGTGAGTTGCATTTAGGGAAGGGCATCTTCTTGTCCTGTGAATCACTGAAACTTTCATTTCACTTAGCAAAATTCTCACAATAATGTCATGGTGGTGGTTTGTTTTTTAATAGCACAACTTTTACAGTGTGAGCCAATGTGTACGTGACTCTTCATTTTACAATGACCTGGATGCTGCTTTACCCTCCCTGGTCCCTTGGCATCTTTTCTAGTAAACCGATACTTTCAGTAACTAGTGACATTTGCTGCCATCAACCCATATGGAACAATTAATTCTAGAGGTCAATAAGCCTTTCTGGTTTAAAATTAGCTTGTTGTGCTGTCTTCATTATGGTTCTCCACGTTTTATACTCGTGTGTTAAGCGTGTCTGGATACGGATGTGAACTTGGGCTGTGTAGTCTTCCTGATTCCTTGCATTTCCCAGCCGGCTTCAGTGTTAAGTCTTTTACCACCACACCACTTGTACCTATGTAGGTCATACGATAGGACATAGTCAGCAAAGACCTTCTGTTGGCTTGAGTGGTACTGTTCAGCTCTTATAGGATGTGGATGAATAACTTTTAAAAAACACCTTAAAATGCATTTCCTGTAAATAGCAATCTTTGGAAATGGCGAGGAAAGTGCTTGAAAATGTCCTTCCTTTGGGCGAAGGGTTCCATTCTTCTTAAAAGACCAAATTACTGTAGTTCGTGGTGCTGAATTAAAGTCCAGTCCACATGATCTGCTAAAACCACAATTGCTAGGCGTTCTTTTACAGACGGGCTCAGATCTCCATTGTGATGAATAGGCAATGACAAACCAGTGGGTTTTCTGAGAAATGCAGCTGCAAACTGTCTGACTTTTGTGCAAGCACACTTGCCAATCTTGGGAAAATTCAGTAAATCATCATGAAGTGAATAAGTGAAATCATCTTACCTTCCTGGAATCTGTGGTCATTTGGGCTTTGGATGGTGGTAAAAAAGAAGAGTTCCTCATAAAATTCCAGTAAAGGTCATACTCGAGGATTTTCTTTGTATGAGGTGATGGAGTGTGTCAGGGCAGATGACAACAGGGTTGCCTTTTGCCCCTGAGGGCCCAGCCATGGTTATTTGTGTATGAATGTCCTGTTCCTGTAAGTTGAGCTAATGGAGTTTTGGTCAGAGCACTTCTCTAAGCTCTGTAGACGCAGTTCAGGGACTTGTTTTTCCATTATTGGATCTCTCCTGGATGCTGTTGCTAAGTGTGCTGAATTGTGTGATGGCTTGCTGATATTGATTAGGACAAACCTCCATGAAGGGCTACATGTGACCTGCCTGTGGCCCATTCAGAAATTCACTCTAAATTTCAAAAGGGGACAGGATAGTTCACTAAACTACAATGCCACTTATCTGTCCACCTGCACCCAAAGAGCAAAGCCACAGCTCTGAGCAACGGGCCTTCTCCTGCTGCTCTCAAGAGGAGGAAGTTGGAACTGTTCTTTGAGACTTTTTTTTTTAAAAGAATGTTTCCTGCAACTCATTTTCAAATTACACTTTGTAGCTTCTGTGAGTGAAACCTTGACTTCCTCCTTCCAATCCATTGTGCTCTCTATGATGCTGTATGTTAGCTGCAGTTTCTTCCCTTTCAGTTTTCAGCTCCTGTATTTTATTGGAGGCATACATCAGCACTTGACAGCTTTCTCTGGGTTTTTCACTGTGTTTTGGGGATTTCTGGCTTACAACATTGTGCATTTCGTGGCTTTAGCTGCAGCTCACATTGGGTGCTTTGTGTGTTATAAACTTTGCTCTGGATCAGTCCTGAAGTACTTGGTTTATTAAAAATGTGAATCCAAAGCTGTCTGAAGGATCACACACAGTTGTGAAAACTAGTATGAAGCTCTTGGATTGGATTAGTAGAGGTGTGTGGCGGGAAATAAAATGAAGACTGACCTCTTTAATACAGCTATGAGCTACAACAGAATGGAACCAGCTCTTGGCCCAGTGAGGCTGCGGCATGTGTTGCAAAGATGGCGCTGAGGAGCAGGACGGATTGATTTAAATCACCAGAGAAAAATCACTGATTTAAATCAAGTTTCCCACTGACACTACTTCACATTACTTAAACAATGGGGCATGGTTTTCCCTCACAAAGTGTTATGAGAATAAGCTAGTTATTAATAAATTGTTCAAATAATCAACCACAGAATTCCATCGAACATCTTGAGGGAGAATTTGTTTGGATCCTCCTGCTCTCTTCAGTGAATTTGAAGCAAAATGGTTGTTAGGGAAATATTTTGCGACTTCAGCAGCATTTTCTTTTCTTCCTGGAGAAGACCTACTTAAGTCTTTGGCTAAAAGATGCATTGAATGGGCACTGCAGCCATGTTTTCGAGGAGCACCCTTCCATTTTTTCTTCTAAGTACCTTATCTGTGCCATGTTCACAGCATTGTCTGTATCAAAACTGTGCAGGTGACAGTTGAATTTTTGTTCAGTTTTACAGCTTTCACTGTCACTTCTTTCAATTATTCTGTTGTGTGGGCATTTCCCAGTGTGTCTATTCTTTGCGAAAGATACGCAGCCCCATCTTCTGTTGTCACACAGCACATGTTACTGGATCCTTGTGTAAAGTGCTCCAACCATCAAGGGTTAACATTGTTCTTCAGACATATCCACATCATTTTCTCCAAATAAGAAGTTTTCATTATGTTTTATTCTTTCAGCTAGACCCTGCATTTCCTTCTTGCACTGCTTAAACTTGATACTTTCCCTCTTTTACCCAGGGAAGGAATTTTTTCAAATATTCCCAGATGGGGCCTCTCTTTTGCCCAGAAGTTATGATGGTTTTTCTGTAGCAAAAGTGTGGGGGGGAATATAGGAAACTGTGTGTGTACTGAATAATGTCTTCCCTTTTTCTTTCCACTCCACTGTTCCTTTCTATTCTGCCTCCGTCCTTTCCTACATATTGTCTCTTTGTTTTTGGGTCTTAACTAACTCCTCTGCCTTGCTTTGGCAAGTGCCACCTCCACATAAGCAGAGAACAACAACAATCCCATCCAACCCGTGTCTGTCTTTGCACATGTGACTTTAGTCCGCTGAGAACCAGAAACTGAAAGGCCAGAATTTTCAAGTGGCAAGATCTGGTAGTTACACTGCAGACTGAGCCATTAATTCATTTCTAGGCGACTGTAAATCTAGGTTTACCATGCTTGTGATAAGATTTAATTATATTTTTTGGGTTTTAAAGGAGAGAGAAATTTAATATTTTATTGATGGTTTTTAAAAAAAAAATCATCAATCCGTTTTAAATTTAAAAAATGCAAATTATTTGTTTTAAAAATAATTAATTTTTATCTACTTTGTATGAGGAGTGATTTGTCTAAGAGTTGGCAGAGAGTATAGTATGGTTATAACAATTGTAAATCCGAGAGTTAGAATGGAGACTCAGAGGAGTTGGCACTATTTGAACTTCTTTCTGCCTTCTCAGTGCCATTGATTGTCTCTGTTTGCACATCTGCTCTGCAGCTCACCAGAGAGCCTCTCTGTGGGATCCAGGGAAGTAACTGATGGTCAGGGCTGCCTTACTCAGGTTTCCTGCTTCCACATCTAGCTCTGCTGTCCTGCTGTGACTAACAGGGATTTAAGGTGTTCTTAACATCAATGAGATGTGTAATTCTGCAAGCCGGATTGTATAGACTTGCAAACTTTAAGGCCAGAAGAGCCCATCATTGTTATCTCTAGGCTGACCTCCTGCACATTGCAGGCCACAGAACCTTACCCATCCCTCCTGTAATAGATCCATAACCTCTGACTGAGTTACTAATGTCCTCAAATCATGATTTAAAGATTTCCATTTATAGAGAATCCAACATTTACACTAATTTACCCATGCTCCATCCTGCAGAGGAAGGCAAAAAAACCCCATCGTCTTTGTCAGTCTGTCCTGGGGGAAGTTCTTCCTGACCCCAAATAGGGTGGTCAGTTAGATCCTGAGCATGTGGGCAAGACCTGCTAGCCAGACACTTGGGAAAGAATTCTCTGTAATAATGCAGAGCCCTCCCCATCTAGTGTCCCATTACCAGCCTTTGGAGATGGGCTACATGTCATTGTAGGCAGTCTCGTCTTACTGTCCCTGTATAAATTTATCAGGCTCAGTCTTCAGGCTAGCTGGGATTTCGCCCTTCCTGCTCCCCTTAGAAGGCTGTTCCAGAACTTTACTCCTCTGATGGTTAGAAACTCGTATAGCATTTTAAGCCTGAACTTGTTGGTGGCCAGTTTGTATTCATCTTTTCTTGTGTCCATACTGGCCTTTAACTTAAATAACTCCTCTCCCTCCCTGGTATTAATTCCTCTGGTGCTTTTATTGAGGGCAATCATCTCCCCTGCCCTTCCCCGCTACCTTCTTTTGGTTAGGCTAAACAAGCCAAGTTCTTTAAATCTCCTCATAAGGCAGGTTTTCCATTAATTGGAGCATCCCAGTAACCCTTCTCTGCAGATCACAACGGTGTCTTATAGAACGACACTACCACCTCCCTATCTCTACTGAAATATCTCACTTCATGTAGCCCTTGTTAACGTACTTCCTACTTGTAGGGTGTTTGTAGGAAACTGCAACTCCATCATGCAGCCCTCCTCAATCTGCCTCTTTCCTTTGCCAGATCATCATGGCTCCTGCTGGCCCCATTGCTTACCCCTGCAGTTCCTCAGGTCACAGCCCCAGCATGTCCCGAAGGGACACACAAGTTCCAGTGGATCAGGAACCTGGTTCCAGAGTTTGGGGTCTCCAGTTCTCAGATCCAGGTGCTCTCATCCCCCGCTCAATTTTTTGAGCTCATGAAGGTGAGTTGTGTGTTTCCAGCATGCGTGGCCTTGGGGAGCTGGTGGCAGCTATTAATGTACCTGGATTCAGCTTCCATAATGAATCTTTCCTCAGACATGCAACAGAGCTGGTGTGAGAATTTCCTGGTTCAGTTCGGTTGTTTGAATCTTGTCACGGTTAAAATCAGCAACCCTACCTTTCAGAAGTGCTCAAATGTAGGGATACTGAATTTTTAAAATGATAGTCTTAGGATTGCTTTACGACTTGTTAGTTATTGGGGAACAAGATTGGCCAGACCATGGGTACCAAGTGAATGAGTCAGTAGACCTCCAGAAACTTCTACTGACATGTCTTCCTTTGTAGAGTCAGTGTGGGAGCGAGATGCTCTTGACAAATGCCACACTTAACCTGTGTGTGGGCTGAGTAGGGAAAGTGAAAGCTTAAACCCAAGGGCATGGAGCTTCCGACTCTGTGCAGGATGGAGCCTTGAGCACTTGCAGGGGAGGAGACAGATATCAAGCTCCACTGGCTGGTCCTGGCCAAGGAGTGGCGCATCATTGAATCCTGGGAAAGGTATGAATCTTGTCATCTTGGCCAGAAGCAAAGAATGAAGAGAGGAAACGGGAGAAAATATGAGCCCAGAAGGAAAAAGGGGGTGGGGGAACCGAAGGCTGACTGACTGTCTATCAAGGTTTCAGCTGGTGTGGTGTGTGGCTTTGCCCTGAGTGCTTAGTGGTAGTGGCTCCAGGGAGCAGGTTATCCACTTCTCCAGATGCTGCATTGATTTTCTGCTCATTTCTGGATACAAGGGAAGATGCTGAGATTGCCCCTGTATGGTTTGCATTCTGGCTGTCCAAGATCTGCCTTTCTCCTTGCATTTCCCCACTGCGCTGAGTGAGGGCTTCCATGAATAGTCCCTAGCTGGGTGTCTGTGGGTGGGAGGGGTATATTACCATTGCTAGAATGTTCCTGTTGGGCTGGCAGAGCCTGCTGACCTCAGACTGGCACCTGAGTGAGTTGGGTCGGATTGACGGATGGGGAAGAGCCTGTGTTCCACACCTGGTGGTTTTGACCTTAGCAATTGGTGCCTTTATGAATTACAGAGTAAAAATGAATAGTTGGCTAACACTGAAGGTGGAAAAGGCAAACCCCTCTAAACTGGCTCAAGTTAAGTGTGTCCCAGCAGGGACTTCTTCTCATAGACTTTAAGGTCAGAAGGGACCAGGATGATCGAGTCTGACCTCCTGCAAAATGCAGGCCTCAAGACCTCACCCACCCACTCCTGCAATAGGCCACCAAGTTATGACTGAGTTATTTACCTCCTTAAATCATGATTTAAGGACTCTTCTGCTGGTCTGTGGTTCCATTCTATAGTCCCCACAGGTACAAAAGGGATTTGGTATTCATGAAATTCCAGCTCAGCCTGTGAACCAGCACTTGTTTTCCTCGTCCACTGTCCTCAGGAGCAGATAAAAGGAGCCAAGCGGCGAGTGGTTGTGGCTTCACTGTACCTAGGAACAGGACCCCTGGAACAGGAGTTGGTAAGTATGGCTGGAACCAGGGGGCTGTGAAGGCTTGAAAAATGCCAATGTGAGTAGGGGCAGCGTGCATTTCCCTTTGCTCTGCTAGAACAGGCTGTCTGCTTCCTTTGTTAACACCTGGGTTTAGATTTCCCCTGTACTTCCTCTCACCTGGGAACTTTTCACCATAGTTCCTGACTGCAGGAAGGGAACGTGGAGGACATGCCTAGGGAATGTGTGGTGTAAATCTATTGCAGATCGAAGGAACTGTCCCCCCTGCCATGAATCCGGATGGCTAATAGGCTAAGAGTTATTGGCACAACGTTTGCAGATTTTCCTGTGTTGTGGCTGGTTGGTGCTCGCATGCAGTGCAGGTGTTGTGATCTGTACCACGTGTCTGCTGGGCAGTGAGTGTGAGCTGTGAGTACACACCTTGCCAGTCTCTTGTGGAGGAGTGGTCCCTGTTATGCCTCATGTTGCTTTACCTCTCTGCTCTCTGCGCTTTCCTCACTGGAAATGAGGCTCCTCTACAACAGGCTTTGAGCAGAAGTCTTAATTCTGACGTTGTTCTGCAGCTTGGAATACAAATTGGCTTTTCTGTGAACTTGTAACCGACTTAAGGGTTGTACACAGGGCTCTAATGGGCTGACAATAGGGGTGGGAAAGGCTCTGCAGCTCACGGGAACTGCTCCCTCCCTGTTTGGATGGTAGTGGAAGTTTCTGTTTTCAGGGTGAATAAAGCATTGTGTGCAGGCAAAATCTATCCCTTAGTTATTTTTGAAGCCTTGGAAGTGGCTTCAAACTGCTCTGAAGTGGCAAGGTCTAAATTAGAAAGCTTGATCACGGGAAGAGATTCATGAAAGAGGCATGCAAGCTTTCCTGGTAGCTGGCTCCTTGGCTTATACACTCCATAGTGTAGGGTTTCACTGACCCTGTGTAATGTTCGGGGGCACTTTTCCCCACAGGTGGATTGCATAGAAGAAACACTGGAGTGGTCATTCCAGGCAAGTGAACAAACCGACCTTAGAGTTTCCATTCTCCTGGATTTCACAAGGGGCTCTCGAGGTAGGTCTTATGTTCCCCTCCAGCCCCTCATTTATAGTAAGCAAACTGGGTTGGTCAGGTAAGCCGTTTTCAGAGCCAGGAATCTAGGCTCGTCAGATCCAAAGGTTTAAAATCTGTTTCTTCTAAAACCAGTCCTGTTTGGTATGAACCACAGGTCATCAAAATACAGGAGCTTTGCATTTCCAGTCAGTGTTCCAGCCCAGTAGTATTGCTTCTGAAAATAAACAGTGGGAGTGTTAGAACCCAGACCCTGCCCTCATCTGCACCCAAGCCAGCCCACCGCCTGCAGTTTGTTGTCAGGTTCCTCTTGTCTAGTGCTTCACCTTGAAAGGGGGTTGGTGTTTGCAGAAGTGGTGTCTCCGCTAGCCAGACGGTGTTGTGATACCTCCTCACTCCATATTTGGTTAGTGTTACATGCAGCTATGTGAGGAGGTAACTTATAAGGCCTGCCCACTAGTGGTGTTGGGATGCTGGCTACAGCATGATAAAATTAACGTAAAATGCAAGTAAATCATCTCTTAAAACAAGAAACCCTCTAAAAATTCCAGCGCCTAAAGCAGCAGTTCCTAGGGTTCCTGGCTGGCAGAGCTGGTGGTGTGGTAGAAGTGTGGCTCCATGTACAATTATCCCCATCTCTCTCAGGCAGGCAGAACTCTCGAACCATGTTACTTCCACTGCTGAGGAGGTTTCCAGAGCAAGTCCGGGTAGCCCTCTTCCACACTCCAAATCTGCGTGGGCTTCTCAAACTCCTAATGCCTGAGCGCTTCAATGAAACCATTGGGCTACAGCACATCAAGGTTTACCTCTTCGATGATAACCTGATCCTGAGCGGGTGAGTCCTGCCTCTGTCCACCCTTCGAAGTACTCTGCGCTCTGTTTGGGGGAGGGGCAGTCCGGTAGCTGCCTGGAGGTACAGAGAGAGGGCCAGTCAATAGCACTGTTAGAGCTGAAGATGCATGTTGGCGCTCTTGAGTCAACGTGTGCTCATAGCATTGGGCTCATTTGTGATGTGCTCACACCGGAGTGACCGCTGTGGTGCTGTGGCGGTCGCAAGATTGAGGGGAAACATCTTTGCCTCTTGCTTTGGTGCACAGAGTGAGAGAGTTTTGATGTAACTTGGGGCTGCACAAACATGCAGCTAGCACAGTGGCGGCCTGCTCCATGAGGAGGGCTCCTAGGCTAATACTGGGGGATGCTCTTTAAAAGAGCTTTTTGTATTGTAATTCTTCAGCTTTACCTGTGGAATGAGAGACGTGGTCGGGCTCTTTACCCTGGCATTCTTACCCTCCTCTTCTCCACCAGTGCAAACTTGAGTGACTCGTACTTCACCAATCGTCAGGACCGCTATGTGTTCCTACAGGACTCTCCCGAGATCGCAGATTTCTTCACTGAGCTAGTGGGCGCAATTAGCGATGTGTCACTGCAGTTACAGCAAGATGATACAGTCCAGGTGATGGAGGGGATGGTGCACCCGTACCAAGGTATGAGGAAGCCAGCTCAGCTGTAATGTGAGGGTGAGGGGGTCCAGGTGAAGGAGGGAATATCAATGGGAAGAGGTGGGGGAAGGGGCTGACGCAATGCTCAGTTTGTAATGAAAAAGCTGCTTGGTTTTAAGCAGCACTTTTATTTTCATGCCCAGCCTAGGCTGGTGCTGGGGCTCCGTCCTGCCAAGCCATGTCACAAATGAAGCGGTGGTCTGACGCCAGACGCTTTACGAGTCTCGGAGGGCCAGCTCAATGCGAGGACCCTTCCATCCTCCCTGCTGCAAAACCAGGGTTAGCTGGATTGCCAGACTGGATCAGCCGCGAGCTCTGCCTAGCCAATATCTTGTCTCTGACAGCGGCCAGCGTTAGCAGCCTCAGAGGAAGCAGAGAAGTCAGCCCTGGAATAGGCCAGGATGGGATCTTCCTTCCAAACTCCACTAGCCTGCGGTTGATTTAGGGTCTGAAGCAAGAGGTGTAGTAACCCTTCCAAGCATCTCAGCTAGCTTACGTTAACTTGGGTGTTCCCTGTAAATGTTCTGAGGCTGTGTAACTCCAGTGTTTTGGAATCGTGTCGTCTTGGTTTTCAGATAAGTCTAGTGGGAAGGAGCAAGGGACTTTGTGGTGGAGGAATGGGCAGAGAGGAAGGGAGAACGTTTCAGCTGACATGTGGCCCTTTTGTAACAGGGGGTGTGGGTGGGAGCTTATGCTGTGGCAGGGATTTATAGAGCATAATGCACTCACATAATTCAGTCTCGCGCAGGACCGTCGCCACCTTCCATGGGGAAACCTAATTCAAGAGCTGCTAACTAGCAAGCTGCTTCCTGGCAGCAGGTTGGCTTAAATTGCAGTAAGAGTCAGATATGGAGCGCCGAAGCCACACAAAATAGCACTAGGAGGGTCCAGTTGAACCATGAGATCCCTCATGCGGCTGATCTGGCATGGAATTATCCTGGATGCAGACTTGCTTGATAAGGAGTGGAGCCCTTCTCAGGTTTTAGCTGGTGGCTTTGTTTGGCTGGTAGCCTGCTGCGCCTAATCAGATAAATGGTCTTTTACAGGAAGACTCCTTACTGTGTTTGTCATTCATGTGCCTCAAACCCCACTGACTAGTTGCCTAGGCACAGCTCCCCGCTTGCTCTCTTGGGTGTAGACTGCGTTGGTACCTGAGCTAGTTTGAGTCAGCCCTTTCTAGTTGTTTGGAGCAATTACGCAGCTCCGGCCCTGTCAACCTTCATCAGCTTGCTGACATGTTGGCAGTCCCTGCCGAGAGTCGGGCCGTATCTTTAAGCCCAAGAGAGACGTCTGAATGTTCTCAGTGGGTAGTTAGTGGCAAAGGGCTCTGTTAAATGTCCCGTGTAGCTCCCAAGGGGGCGGTTGGATCATCCTTTGCACTAGGACTCGGGAGATGGGCCAAACCTACCAAAGGAGGCTGAGAGAGAAAGGCCTATCTCGTTACTTTTACCTTCAGGAGTGGCTTCGTGGCTTAGCTGTTGGGGCCTGCTGTTCCTCATCTGTCAGCAGGGATCGCTGTGGAAGTGACATTTGGATCACCCCCTGGAGAGGAACGGGCCATGTCTGAAGCTGCTAAATGTTTCTGCTCCAGCCCAGAGAGATCTGGAAACTGCCCTTCTCCATGGGGCACATTGTTCTGTGGCACTGCAGTGTGGAGGGGAACTGAGTGGTATCAAAGGGAGATGCTAGTTAAATCAAGTTGAAATGCCAGGCCTTCATCTAGGGCATGCTGGGGTGGGGCCACGGGGTGTGAGCATGTTCCGTGGTGACGGTACTGCCAGGGGTGGGGGTGGAGGGCCCTCTTGCACTTCCTCATAGGATAGGTAAACTCGCTGAGTCAGATCAGTATCTGCACGCTGCAGGCGATAGAGAACCTGTTCCCTCAGGCATTGCCTAAAATCCCCATCTGGAAATTCTTGTGGCTCAGGGTTGCTAGAAAGTCCCCCCACAAAACTGTCTGTGCAAAGAGATGTTAAGTGTCTGGGAGGGGGAGCCTCGTGGGTCACCTGCTGAGTGGGAGAAGGGTTCCTTTGGCACATTCCTGCTTTCAGCCTGCTCCTAGCCCTTTCACTTCCCGTTGAACTTGAAGCTGCTGCCTCTTGCTGGGTTTGTCTTCCCTCTGTCCCGCAGTGCCCAGTGGCTAACGTCCACCTTTCCATCCCGGAGATAGCAGATTGTGTGGTCTCCATGTTGGGGGGCTCCTTTGGCTTGCTTCCATTGTGGGGCTTGTCTGTGTGGTGTTTCCTTTCTAGGCATTAGCTGTTACCTAGCTCTGTGTCAGTCGTTCTGGAGCCAAAGTAGTGATCACCTTTACCCGAAGGGGTTTGAATTCATTGTTTCCTACACAGCTGTACTGTGTTAGACTCTTTAAATATGAACACGGGACATGTTTAGCGTTTGCATAGAATTCTCACAGCAAAAGGAGTGACCTAGGGAGTGTTACTATTTACCCAATTGTAGCTGAGAAATAACCCAGTAGAGGCATCCTGACCGGTCACTAATTAAACCCCACAGTGTTTCAATCTCATGGGCTGCAGAGGGGCGCAGGAGACACACTGAGGAGCCATTTGCAGCTCGCACGCCTTTGCTCTCCATTTTGTGATGGTCTTTGCTTGTTTTCACCTAGGAGACAAGCTGGCATATTGTGAAGCAGCAAATAGGAGAGTCATGGAAGTGATCCACTCTGCCAGGATACGCCAAGAACTCCTCCACTCGCAGACATTCCACAGTAGGAGATCAGAAGGGAATCTATTACTGCTCCAGCAAGACCCTAATGCAGGTGGGGAGCAAAATCAAGAACTGGATACCTGGATTTATCCGCTAATTCAAATGAAACCTTTTGGGATTCAAATAGATGAGAGAGTCACCGAGATGCTGATGACAGAAGCCGAGCGAGGTGCCAGGATATATCTCACCACTGGCTACTTCAACCTCACGCAAGCCTACATGGATCTTGTTCTGGGCACCAGGGCAGAGTATCAGATTCTACTGGCCTCACCTGAGGTGAATGGGTTCTTTGGTGCCCAAGGGGTGGCAGGTGCCATCCCTGCTGCCTATGTTTACATTGCGCATCAGTTTTACAGCGAGGTCTGCTGCCTTGGCCAGCGAGACAGGGTCCAGCTGCAGGAGTACTCCAGGAACGGGTGGACTTTCCATGCTAAAGGTGAGACCTTCTGCGGGGAGATTGAAGGTTGGCTTAGACAGCGAGGGGCTGGCTGGGTGCCTAGCAGGGCCGTCCCTGGGGGGGGCGAACAGGGCGATTGCCCTGGGCCCCACGGGTACGTGGGTCCCACGCTGCCCCGCTCCCAGTAGGGCAGTGCGGGGCCTGTGCGCGCGCCGCAGCCCCTCCTCCCATGGTCCCCCGCTGCCTTTGGCACCCAGCCGAGGGCAGCGGGGCGGGAGAGTTATACCCTCCCCACCCCAAGGGCGGAGCAGGCAGGCCCAAGGGCAGAGCTGGTGGGGCCCAGCCTCTGGGCCGGCCTGCCCCACACAGCTGGCTCCCTCTCCCGCAGCCGGCTCTGGCTCCACCCCCCATGCCAGGACTGGGACCGGAGCAGGCTCCAATCCTCCCCCCCTCTCCCGCAGGCAGCAGCCTCGGTTTCCCGGCCCAGGCTCCCTGGGGGGTGGAGCAGGTGCCACATTCCCCTCCAGCATGGGGGGCGGGGCCCCGCTTTGGCCAGTTGGCCCCGGGCCCCGCTCCCCCCACGGGACTAGTCCCTGTTACAACATACTAGGTTGAAAACGTGCGTAAACCTGGATAATCTGGATGGCTCAGAGGCCGGAGGATGGACCTTGGTCTCTCAGCTCTAGGGGGCTGGTTCTGTTCCAGTTCAGTCCTGAGTCAGTAGTGACTGGAAGCAATTATAAGTACTGGCACTTGAGTAGAAGTTAAGGATGGATGAGCTCCCGACTCCCTTGAGCTGGCCTCTTCAAAGAAGTTTAGGGTAGAAGAATTGTGGTGTAGGGGAATTGTGTGCTGTATTAAATTATAAAATTACTGTACATCTCACAGACACTGGGGGAAGGGAGAGGGTGTGTTTCCGGCTGCACTTGGTGAGGGGGAAGAGGAGGCACCTGGTTCCACTCATGACCATGGTAGAAGTTCTGATTCATAGTTTCTCAGTTTCCTGTTGCATTGATCTAACCCATTTACAGAACAGGAAGTAATGCAATTAATCCTGCTGTAAGGATGTGAAAGGAACCCGGCAGGATTTTCAGTGGAAACAGGACCCCATGGGGATGGCTCCCTGACCATCTTTACACACCTAAGGGAGGACTGGGAGTAGGCGCATCTCTCTCTGTTGTACAAGAGAGTTCTGAACACAGGGAACAGCGTGGCAGAAACCTAGAGCTGAGAAGGCAAATACACACATGGCCTGTTAACGAAGGCCCCTGAGAGCTGACCATTGTTAGGTAAAGATTGCTCCTGCCCTGAGCAGGACTCGACAGCTGGCGGCATGGCCAGTTCCCACAAGCTCAGCACTGCACAGACTGGGCATAAATGTTTGGCTCCTCTCTCATCTCAGTCATGTGGCGAGACCCATGCTCTCCAAGCAGGTTTGTGTGCAGAGCTGTGAAGAGCTCACAGTCACTGTGGTTTTAATAACAGAATCCTGTGGCACTTTTAAAGACTAACAGATTTATTAATCGCATGAGCTTTCGTGGGATTTTCTCCCACGAAAGCTCATGCGATTAATAAATCTGTTAGTCTTTAAAAGTGCCACAAGACTCTGTTGTCTTTCTACAATAGACTAACACGGCTACCCCTTTGGAATGTGGTTTTAATAGTGAGTGTAGGCTAGGAAGTCTGTTCAGCTGGCTTCTGTGTGTGCCATCGACATCCCACCTGTAGCCCGCCCAAATATCACCGCCAGGGGAATTGCTAGCCCGGGGATAAAGGGATGTGTTCTCCCCATCTCACACATGGGAATATAGGCCCAGAGAGACTAAACCAAGGCCACCCAGGATCGTCAATATCGTAGCAAGTCCTTGGTTCTACTCAGCTCTGCTGATGGCTTCAACGGCACCACCTGGTGTCCCAGCCGTCTGCAGTGAGAGGCCTTCCTTCTAGCGACTACCAGGGTCACTTTGTGAGAGCCAAGCCCACCTGCAATAATGCTTCTTTCCAGAGTCAGCTTCGCACTCTGCTGAAGGGCTGCTCGCGGCCGAGGGGAAGAGTGGATGGCTGCAGCTCAGCCCTTGAGTCCCAAGGCCTTGGCCTGGGTTGGAGGATGCCCCTCTGAAGACGCTGGCTGTTGGGGGTCCGCGGTAATGGGAGAGGAAGCTGCTGACTGTGGCCTGCTCTCGACTGAGAAATTGTGTGTTCCACCTGTGGGAGCAGGAGGGGAGACAGGCTGCAAACCTTTCTCCCACCTTCGTGTGCACATGCCATGCACCAGTGTGGGAGAGCGTTTACACGTGGTCGCAGTGAGATGCCCCTGTTTGGGGGAGCGTGCGTCTGCTTGCCTGGGCCGTGGTGTCTGGGCTGGTTTCCAGGGTTACAGGCTCACCTCTCTCTCGGTTACTCGTGCTGCTGGACAATGGTAACTGAGAGCTTCTCTGCTTTGGTTCCTGGGGCAGGCCCAGACTGAGTGAGGAAGGAATGCCTTGCTTTTCCTGGGGACCTGATACGTACCTGGGGAGCAGCTTCCTTCTCTGGGGGATTTACCTCCTGAGAGAGAACCCAAAGCCTTTCCATTCCCCTGGACTAGAGGAAGGGTTCTTCTGGCATCATGTGTGACAGGAACCAAGGAGTCCAGGGCTTCAGCAGGATGATACTGGGGAAGATGTGAACCCACTTGGATCTTTTCCTTGCTGAGTGCCATTGGCATTGCTGGGCTGGTTTACTCTTTGGCTGAGGTGGAATTCACCTGCCTCCTTCGTTCTTCTGCCTAGAGCCGCAGGAGATGCCCAGGACTGGGCATGAGCTGAAAGGGGGGCAGGAGGAGACCAGAAGAGATGTGGGACCTCCGCCAGTTTCCCCTGCTTGTCCACAGTAGCAGTGCAGCTTGTTTCCTTCTCAGCATCAGTCTCTTCCAGGGCCTGGCTCTTGGGCTACTGCATTTTGGCAGTCCCTCCCTCCCCCAGACGGATGCCCTGTGCCAGCTCGCCACTGCTGCTGTGATAGCGAGGGGACCCCGGGTCTGAGAGCAGCACTCTGACTGAGCTGGGTCTCCTGCGCCTGTGCCTCGGTGCTGTCCCTTCTGAGGGTGTTTCATTGCCACAGGCTGAGGGTGGGAAGCTCTGCCTTTCCTCTTCTGGAAGGGTGAGCAAACTCCTCCTGGCACAGGCGCTGCAGGGTGTCATTGCCCAGCTTGGCAGGCAGGTCCTGCCCTGGCCTACCTGGGAATCAGCCCTAGGGAAATCAAAAATGACTGTGGGAGGTGCTGGATCTCTGCAAGGCTCATGTATTTCTCTGTGGGTTTCAGGGCTCCTGGTGCTGGGAGCGTCAACAGATCCTCCCAGTGGACCACTTTGCACTCAGCCTACTTGGTGCATGTAGGGAGCCACTGTTGGAGCAGGCCAGGATCCCCTCCTCAGTGGGCTCCGCCTTTTCAGAGGTCCAGCACAGAATCTGGCCCCAAGGGTTCCCCAGCCAAGGGGGACCAGAGCAGAGGCAAAGATCTCAACCCACTTTGTTGGCAGGTCAAGCCGTCCAGGTTCTGTCCCAGTCCCAGTGGGGCAGTGAGCTGGGAGGCTGTCATGCGTTGAAAGGTGTGGCTGAAAGTGGCCCGCGGGAGGCTGCTGGCTTTGTGGGGAGCATGTTACAGGAACCAGTGGTGAATCGACAGCTGCTTACTCAAGACATTCTTGGAAGTGCTCTTGGTCTGAATTGGGAAACCTGCCTCTGTTCAAGACTAGGTGGCTTTATGCCAGGGCATCACTGGGGTGTTCTTTGTGTCGTTTGTGGGCTGCGAGGTCCGCGCCAAGGTCCGCACGTGCCCTGCTTAGCAGGGAACTTGGAGCTTCTGTCCAGCAAGTTTCCTTCAGCCACAGCCTGACCTCTCCCGAGCATCCTCTGGCCTCCTTCCACACTCCATCGTATCAACGTCAGGGCACTTCAGTGGCCAGTCCCTGGACTCACGAACACCAGACCTAATTCCCTTCCTGTCTGGCAGGGGCTGGGATTGCCAGGGATTTTGGGAGGGTTCCAAGTGACTGGAGGTGGGAGGCTGGAGAGGATCCAGGATCCGTGGCCCAGGAGATCAGCATATGCAGTGCGGTAGTTACTGGCAGTTTGAATTTTCCCTTGGGACTGAGTGGGTGTGGTAGCTGTACCTGCTGGGTTGGTGATGATCTTGTATGAATTCCTGGTCAGAGCTGGCTAATGTCTTGTCTCGAGTCTTCCTGCTGCTCTTCCTTGGAAAACCTGCCCTCAGGACTGGGTACTGTAACTCGCTAGCTCTGTCCATGAGGTTTTATAGAGAATCTGCAAAGGGGATGGGGGGAAAGGAATTGGGCGTGTGCCCCTGCCCATGGTATGTGTTTTTTCTTGCTGGGGAAGAAGGTCTCAAAGACCTTCTCTGCCGACAGGCAGAGAAAAGGCGAGACTGTCTGCACGCATGTACTGATCCTACTGCAGGGAAGTTGTGGGGAACTCAGATGAAAACGTTGCAGAACTTTACAGCCCCCACAAGCTGGGCGAATTCAGAGACACTGAGGCTCTTCCTTGCAGGGGTGTCTTCTGGTCACATAAGAAGTTGGAGAGATGTTGTTCACACCCGTTCATGGCAGCTCCCACAGTACGGGATGTCTTCGTTTTGCAGAGGGACAGCTTTGGGGGGTGCAGATGTGGTATCTCCAGGGGAGCACTGAGATAGCCTATTTCTAGGTGGGGAAAATGCTAACCGAGTCAAGATTGCTGTGCATGTCTGCCTGGCCCAGGGACAGCAGCTTGAGAGCTCTTTTACAATCACTGCAGGGAATGCTGCAGTCCTATTTCTAGGTCATCAAAGGTATTTCCTGGTTCAAAAGTTGCACGGCCTTCAATTTACTGGGTACCAGCCAGTTAGTGCCGTCGACACGGGTTACCCGTGGGAGTGCCACGATGTGATCCACCCAGGGTACGAAAAGTCCGTTGTCCCCAAGAGCACACACAGGAATGGGTGCAGCGAGCCAGAGCCAGGTGTAGCAGGAGCTCTGCAAAGCACACTAAGCTGGCTGCAAGGAAGCGTGTCTGTTTCCTGACAGCTTGCTTTGTGCTCTGAGCCCTGACTGTTCCTGTAAATCAAATAAAGCATTTCAGAGAAATGAGCCATATACTCTGGTCACTTCCTTTGTCTGTCTGTCTGCCATCTTTCTTTTTTCTCCCTTTTCCTGCAGGCCTCTGGCTGTACCTGGCAGGAAGCAGGCTGCCCTGCCTGACTCTGATTGGCTCTCCTAATTTTGGGTACAGATCAGTTCATCGGGACCTGGAAGCTCAGGTTGCAATAGTGACAGAAAATCGGGCCCTGCAGCAGCAGCTTCATGAGGTAGGTGGCTGATGTGAGGAGGTGTCGAGGGGTGGCGCAAGCTAGTGATAGGACTGCTTTCAAAATCTTCAGCTACAATAACTTCCTGAGCACAGGAGAGTGGTGGCTGTGAGTGCCCACCTCTGGGAACTGGAGGCGGTAATGAGGCTGGACAGCTGCCCTGGGGAGCTTGGGGAACATTGGGTACTGGAGACTAAGCAAAAACAAGGAGCCACTTATTCTCATCCATGCTCCACGGTCCTGCTTTACCTCTGCAGCAACCAGCTCTGGGGAATGGAATTGCTGACCTCTCACCTGGGAAATGCTTTGGATCTTAATTGCTTTTCTCAAGGGAAAGCGTCTCTAGCCCCGGCAAATGTTTCCATAGCCACGTCCCTGGCGGCCTTCTGAGCACTTCCTTTTTCATAGGATTTGGGGGTGGGAGAAGGGAAGGGGATGTTCGCTCAGCATCTCCTTTACTGGAAGAGGATTTCTGTCCTCTCAAAGCAGCATTGTCCTGTTTTTAACCTTGACTGTATGCTCTTTGTCAGTGATTTCTTCCAGCTTAGTTTACGGTCGCCCCTTGTCATAGAGGAGGACAGCTTGGCTTGTTCATGTCTTGTTGTCTCTTTAGATCTTTTTCTCCAGCGGTTCTGCTTCAGTCCAGTCCTGAAATTGGCACATCCTGAATAATTCCCATGACACCAGAAGTCTTCACCAGTAAGGCAAATTGGATTAGTGCATAGGTTTCATTTGAAGCTTCACAAAAAAGGCATTGGATAAAACTCATACCTGACCTAAGATGGTTCAGCCTCCACCAGAATCAAAGGGAATTGCCATCTCTTACCCCAGAGCTGAACGTGGCCCCAAGTCAGCCTCATACCTAATCAAACGGGTCTTTGGGGCTTACCAGACGAGTTACAGGAGTGTGTGATTTTACTTGGCCTCTATTTGTTTTTATCTGTAATGAGAAGTCAAGGAAAATCTTTTAACAAAATTGAGAATAAGGATTGCATTTTAGCCAAGGGCATATGGCTAAATCCTGCCACTATACTGGAAATGACCTGGCACTTGGCCCTCTGTTTGATTGCTGGTTAGAGATTAAGATCTAACAGAGCCTAAGGAATCAATGTCTCACTTCCTCTTTGTGACTGTGCCCATTGTATGGAAGACATTGTGCTCTTTTGGGAGCAGTATGTGAAGCTCTTGTTTCCAGATCTATATGCAGGTGAAGGGTTTGCTTCTTCCAAGGATTGCCAACCTCAGCATAAGAAAGATGAGATTTTAAATGCAGTTTAGGTTATCTTTGTCTTTTCTTTTTTGAGCCTTTAAGGGTCAGGTTTTCTTCACATCTAAGAGGGTTGAAAGATTTTTTTTTTTCCAATGAAAGCTTTGCCAATTGCAGCTTTAAGAAAAACAAATATTGTGGATTGGCCACACTGGTCTTCATTTGTGAAACTGCTGCCTGGTTTTTAAATGGACAGATCAGTGTGTTTTCTCTCTCTCTCGCTCTGGCGTGCTGTGGGGAACCCACATAGCCGCATTATGGGAGATGAATCCTGTCACATACATCCTCTTGTAGTCATGTCTGTAAGTAGGACTAACAAAAAGCACGGCCTCTGGGGCTTCGTAGTGGTATCTCTGATGCCGTGTCTGAGATCCTTCCCATCCCCACAAGAGGCTGGGCCAGTCTTCACCCACCTTTTTTAACGCAGAGGGAGCCTGGAGTCACTCCCTGTTCTGAAACCTTTGCAATATGAGAAAGCAGCAGGTTCATTCTGATTTTAATTGGAGCCTTTGTCATTCTAATAGTGTTTGTTCCCTTTGGTGGGATTTATCAAACACTCTCCTTCGGCTGGTGGCTGATGAGGCAAATGCTTGAAAAATGTACTCTCCCCAAAGGATTCAGGTACCAGTAGAGCGGCTGCTGCAGAACTCAGCGCTCACTGCCCAGTCATTGCACGAACACAGTGCAGCATTTCAGGGTAGGGATGGCAAATATTAATAGGTAAGGATTAGCCTGACCAATAATATATTGTAGCTTGTTTAAAGCAGAGGGGGTGTGGGGGCAGGCTGGGCCCACGCAGATTCCAGTTTTTGTGGCTGCTTTCCACACTCAGATCATGGGGGGGGGGAGGGGTGCACAGTGGCGCATCATCTGTCTCCATGATGATATCAGGTCATGGCAGAGATTGCTGCTGCTGTCTGGAGAGGCCGAGGCCCTGGTGCAGAGCCCCGCTGCAGAACAGCAGGGACCGGATCCGAGAGAGGGTGTCCCCTGCAGGACTGGGCTAGGGGTACTATGCGGTGGGTAGTCCCTGATGGGGTTGTAAGAGGGGGCGGGGGGGCTGTTTGTTTTTATTAGTAAAAACACTTGACAGAGAAACAAGGAATCTTGTGGCACTTTTAAAGACTAACACATTTATTGTATTCTTTACCAGTGCCTCTAGCATCCTTGTTTGTTCTGCTGAACCTGACTGACACAGCTCCCCTCTGGAACGGGACAAAGACAATACATGCATGGGGAAGGCTGTGAGCTTGCTAGCAATTAACTGATTCATCAGATACTTTTAAAACCAATGTTTCAGACCTTCTGGTGCTCTCACATCGGTCAGTGGGAAGGAAATTGGAGATCGTTTTAATGACCTCTCTCCACCTGTTTTGCAATTGACAATATAGAATCATAGAATAATAGGGTTGGAAGGGACCTCACGAGGTCATCTAGTCCAACCCCCTGCTAAAAAGCAGGGCCACTCCCCCATAATCAACCCAGCCAGGGTTCTGTCTAACCGAGCCTTAAAAATCTCCAAAGATGGAGATTCCACCACCTCCCTAGATAGCCCATTCCAATGCTTCACCACCCTCCTAGTGAGAAAGTTTTTCCTAATATCCAACCTTGACCTCCCCAGCTGTAACTTGAAACCATTGCTCCTTGTTCTGTCCTCTGTTACGCTGGAGAACAGCCTAGCTCCCTCCTCTTTGGAGCACCCCTTCAAGTAGTTGAAGGTTGCTATCAAATCTCCCCTCAGTCTTCTCTTCTGTAGACTAAATAAGCCTAGTTCCTTCAGTCTCTCCTCATAAGTCATGTGCCCCAGCCCCCTAATCATTTTTGTTGCCCTCCGCTGGACTCTTTCTAATTTGTCCACATCCTTTCTGTAGTGGGGAGCCCAAAACTGGACACAGTATTCCAGATGCGGCCTGACCGGTGTCAAATATGGCCAGACCCACATTTGAACAGATACAGCTTGTGGCCATGGTGTTCGAACCAACCCGTCTGTGGTCATGGTTTTTGAATCAAAACAAGGACAGGAGCGAGCTAGCCCTAACGTCCACCTCCAAAAGAAATGTTCTGCCTGGGGAAGGTGCTGAGCAGGCCCAGCTGCCTTTGTGGCTGCTGCAGGGAATGAACTACACATTTGAGTCTCAGTACAAATAACTCAGCTGAACGAGACGGAGGGAGGGTCACCGTGGGAGTCACAATGCTTGGAATTCCTAAAAGCTGGCTAGTTACTGCCTGAGCCTTTTGTGTTCAGGTTCAGGCCCAGGCCATCCCCTTTGTGTTTGTTTCCCATCATTTGGGGACCTGTCAGAGCCTACTGGGTTCCCTCACAGGGGAAGGATCTTGCAAACTTGAGAGTGGAAATTTGCTGCATATCACAGATGTCCTGCTTCTGGTTTGCTGGTTTGCAAAAAGCCTCTTCTGCCTTTGATCAAGGGGCTCCTTTTCATGTGCTGTGTGAAATGTGTATTGTCACAGAGACGGCTTACTGTAGGGTTTATACTTGAAACGCTCCTAAGCATTTCTGGTCATTTAATTGAAATGATTCCTATTCATTTGGAAATAGCACTGGAGCTGTGTCTAAGATGAGTGTCTTGAGATGAAGGTAAGTTTTCCTTTTCAGGCAGTGATAGCAAGTGGCTTGGCCTCTTATGTTCTTTCTATTTCCTCTCACTAGAGTTCAGTTAAGTAACTAAAGAGAGTTGTAGGGCCTGAGGATTGCTAACCTTGTGTTTTAGTTTTTACTGACATGAAGATCGGAAATTGACTTTTTTAACTGCTACAGTGAACTTTTTACTGACATCACTGAAATCCCATAAACTATACAATAACGTCACCAAAGGGAGTGCTCACTCGTGATATTCGGTACACGGGAATTTGGAATGAGCATAGTTAACTGATCAGTCGGGTTCTTTGGGCATGTGCAATAATAGTAATGGTAATGTGATTCTGAACGCCGACAATCCATGTTAAAATACTATGCTTTATTTCTACCCAATTTCACAAGCACTTTCAGTTATCTACTGGTTTCTGAACAGTGCTAAAAATTGTGCTTTTTTTTTTTTAACTATACATTAACTTAAGATGGGTGGAAACCCTGGGCTGATTCCCCAAATCCTCCCACCCTGGGCCCTTCCTACTGTTTTGGTTCTGCGTATGTGGCTCTCCACGATGGAGCTGTTACTCCAGCAGGCACAGCTCAGGGCCAGGTGCCACGTGATGTCCCATGAGCACAGCTCAGTGCTGGAGTAACTAGTCTCCAGTTCACATCACATGGAGGGGCAGGCTGTGTTCTTAGCCCATGGGGTGTGATTGCCCCTTTATGAGAAGGCCAAAAGCAGTCGCTCTGTAGCTGTGACTGGAGGGTTCTCAGGCTGGACCGAGGTGGGGTGGTGGATGATGGAGGCAGTGATGGTGAGACTGGCTTTGGGGATTTTATCTTGTAGGAGCAGGAGCAGCTTTACCTCAGGTCAGAGGTCGTGTCCTCCTCTACATTTGAGCAGCCAAGCCGCTATGTAAAGCTGTGGGTAAAGATGATAACACCACTGATTAAGAACTTCTTTTGAAAGGAGAAAGGATCTGCCTCTGGGTGAGTCAGAAGTTGTTTTGCTGCAGGAAATGATGCTGAGTTAATTGCACGTAGGAATGCAGCCTTGTTCACTCCATGGGGAAGCCCTTTCCTAAGGGCCTGTATTAAATTGCTGTGCGAATGGGTTACTTCTCCAATGCATGTCTTAGCCGAGCAGTAACTAGGGATTGTTTGGGGAAGGGGAGTGGAGAGGAGTCGTCCAAGTCACCCCCATAAGACTTTGACTTCTGAAATGTCTTTCTTGCAAGGGGGACTCTGCAGAGGCAGGATCAGGCCTAGATTTTACCCTGGGCAGCCAATGGGAGATGCTGGGAAAATCTCAGATGCTTTATCCTTTCCTTCCCCACCTCTGGTTTTTGCTTTGTAAGGATGAGGTCTCTTCACGTGAGAGACTGCTACAGGGCAAGAATCCCCTTTCCTTATAGGGCCGTGCACTCATCTCAGTTAATCCCCTTGACTTTGGGACTTTCACCAATTTTCATTCCTGCGAGCTGTCTTGCTGGAGCGAATGCATGTGTTTCTGGTCCTTTACCTTCACTCAGCTCCTGGGTCTGGGGCCTGAATGGCTTGCAGTAGATGAGAGCCTGCCACACCAGAGTATCTGGTTCTAAACTTCCTCCTTATCCAGAGGAAGAACCAGCGCTGCTGAGGCCTCAGAGGACACGGTCAGCCCTGCATCCAGTTGCCTATTGCCCATAACCTTCCTTGGCTAACCTCACAGTGGTGCGTGGGACTGGGTGCGATTAAAGGTGGTAAATGGTAAATTACTCCATGGAGAAGCAAAGAGGGGAACTGATCAAAGGCTCCATGGATGCACAGTGGGGCTTGTAATACAACCGCAGTGGTATGGAACAAAGACCCAAAATCTTTTATGCTCCAGACAGTTACGTCGGCGTTTGCTCTTAGTTCTGGCACCATGGGTCACCCCAGGGAGAGGGGAGTTTGTTTTCAGGGCTCCTGCACGCTGTGCCAGCTGTGGGCTTCCTTGGCACTGAGACCCCCAAACCCGCTGCTGCTCTCGCACCTTTTCTCATCAGTCTTGTCTAACATCTACTCAGAGGCAGCTGTACCAAGTGGCCTTCTGTCTGACACAGCTGCATGCCTGAGAGCCCATGGTCAGCTCCTGTCACATCCTAGAAGCAGGATGTGTGCCCCTGGCTGCTCCCGCCCTGCTAGGGAAGTGGGGTTGAACAGGGAGCAGGCCTGTGGTGGAAGTGCTGGAGAGCTTTAATAGCAGGGGCTTGATGGCTGATCAGAGTGAGCTTTGTGCACATTTCCACTGGTGCAAAGCACTGACCAGTGACGTGGGGTAGCTGGGCTCCCTTCCTGGTGCTGTGTGAGATCGTGGATGTCTCCTCTACCCCCTTTGGCTGGTCTCTTTACTTCGTAAGCTCCTCCTTGGGGTAGGGACTGCCCAGGGGGGCCCTGCCCACATGCAAACCAGCACAAACCAGGTACTGACTGATGAGAAGTCGGGGAATCCAGGTGGCCATGTGTAAACTTTCCTTTGGCTTCCTTGTTCTCTTCAGTGTCCCAGCACTTATCTAGGGCTTTATTGTAACCTGCCTACTGGAGCATCCCAGGTACAGGGCAGGCCAGCACAGCCATCATCATTTCATCTTTTTATTGTCACTTTGTTAAATACTGGGGCGATGGGGAAAGGATTGAGTGGGACTGCCTTGGTCTGTGGAAAGAGCCAGGGCTTTGCTTAGGAGCTGAAAGTTTAAACCTGTAGAAGCAAAGCAACAGCAGCAAGAACCCACTTAGCTGGCTTCTCTTTTGTCTTCAGATTGAAGGTCCAGACGTAAGTGGGGCCTCGCATGCGCGTCTTGTAGACGGGGCACTCGTACACACTCTTGGCGTCCAGGCGGTCCACGGGGATGGCTCTGATGAAGATGACTGGCATCGAGGGCGTTAACTCCTTCAGACGAGCATCTGTGATGACCCCACTAGGAACGTCCCAGCGAGCACCTGCAATGTTACAGCTGGCAGTTGATCCGCTCTCGCGGAGGGGTCTGTCTGCTGGATGTGCTGGGAGAAAGCTGTGGGAGCGGGATGGTTCCAGCTCCGAGGGAGGACCAAAGCCTGCCTGGACTCAATCGTGTCTGGCACCATCCTCCTTGAAGTGTGATGTCCTAATGCCTGCCACTATTACAAGGGTAGGGCCCTGCCCTGACTCACCCCCTTCCCACCCACTTCAGGGGGGCAGACTGATAAATACAGAACTGTCCCGAGTCAGCTAGGCGCCCACATCATCCTAATGTCTCGCCTGCCTGGCGCAAGAGCGGCAGTAACATCACCCCTGTTCCTCTACTGGTTTGTAAATTAGAGCAGTTCTGCCTTCTGCTGGCATGGCTCTCAGCCGGCTGGACAATAAAGCGGGACGGCGGTTATTCCTTGACTATGGCCTGGGGCAGCCTCAGTGTTGCGCCTTTGCGTCAGCCCGGTACCCACCACTGCAGCAGCAACTCCAGGGTCAGATCAGGCACTGGAGACTAGAAAGCTGAGCCTCTGGTGTGGGGAGAGAGATGCCAGAGATACAGCTAAATGCTGCTGCTACAAACCAGGCCAGCTCAGGAGGGCAGGGAGGGGAGCAGTAGCCGAAGGGCAGGATGGCAGAGGCAGAGCACAGAAGCTGCGTGGAGATAATTAGTATGCAGTAGCAGGGGGTTATCATTCAATGTTCAAAAATGGGTTTGGAGCAGAAAAAGCTGGTGCAGAACCGGTACCTCCCAGGATTTACTAACAGGGTTACTGGAATAGCTGTGCAGAGGCCCTTTACCTTCCATGAACAGCCCATGCACGTAGGAGCCTTCCCGGGGGGGAGCAGTCATATCCTCTCGGTTTTTCTTGGTCACTTCCACGGAAAGACACATCTTGTCGAGGGGCCATTCGTTCTTTCTGGCCATAGACTGCATGATCGCTGTGAGAAAAGACTGGGGATTGAAGAAGCCTGCCAGCCACACGGTTGTTGGGAGTGCAAAGTCAGTTGTCCAGGCCTCTAGTTCCTGAAAAATAAAGCAGCAGCTGTTTCAAGCAGTCGGGTGTGGGATGAACGCTGGCGTGACCAGCCTCGTGAGCGCTGGGGCCTGCGATGCACTAGATCTCTCTCCCAAGGAAAAGAAAGCACCCCTGGGGCTAGGCTGGATACGTGACTCAGTGCGAGGGCCCCATTCAGTGCTAAAGGGGGTGTTTAGGGTGCAGGGGGATGACAGGCGTCACAGCAGTGGAGAGGCTGTGTGCTCTCAGGGGGAAAGCCCAGGCAGGTTGGTCTGCCTTTCCTGACTGGGGGGAGGGTGGGGCACACATTTCATACATGGTGTACTGGGTGTGGCCAGCCCCCACATTTGTGCCCTGCTAGGGTGTCCCCCATGTGGGGCAGAAGGAGTCCCAGGCCCACCCTGCAGTTGCCTTGAGGGGTGCAAATACCTCCCTTTCCTGCCCCCACTTACCCAGCCTAGGGCAGCAGCCCCACAGCCTGACCACGCCCTGCACCTGGAGAAGGCAGGGAAGAGGAGGGGGCTGGGTTGGCCCTTCAGAACCTGGGGCCTGGGGTAGAGGGGGGGGGGGG
>ML685805.1:11023913-11038831 GCA_007922175.1 Pelusios castaneus | reverse complement strand
CCCCCCCCCCCCCCCCCCACCCCCCCCCAGGGAAGTGCTAGTCTTGTCCCACTCCCAGGACCATATCTGTGCTGGGCTTCAGAGACTGCAGCCCTCAGCAAGACCCAGCCCTGCTCAGGAGTTGGCCTGGATGGGGGATGGATGGTTGGTGCTAGGGGAGGGGATGTTGGCGTGGGCCTGGATGGCGGGGGCATGCTGGAATGGACCTGGGTGGCTGGTGCTGGGCGGGGGGGGGGGGGGAATGCTAGGGCCCCAAGCTGCAATGTGTGGTGCTCCCGCCCCCTAGCCCAGCTGGTCTGTCTCAGGTGGGGCAGGCTGGCGTGTGGCTGCAGTGCTCAAGGGCTTGGCCCCGTCCCGCCCGGCCCTCATGGTCGAGGCCTGTAGATCCCTGCGTGGCTGTGACCCTAATCCACTGCGGCTGCCTCTGCTGAACCCAAACCCCACAAAGGGCGCACGGGTGTCAGCACTGTAGGGGACAGCTGTCCCATTGGCCCCAGGGCCCGCGGCAGTGGCTGGCATGCGTGTCTCTGGCAGAGTGCTACTTGGGCAGTTCCATGGCTTTGTCCTGGGCGCCTGCCACGCAGGAAACGTGGGGCCATCGCTGGGCTGGCGCTGGCTTGGGTGGCTGCAGACACGGCTTAACGTACGTGGCCTGTCTGGGAGCTGCCACGCTGCACTCACCCGGACGCGAAGCAGTAAATCAGCATACCAAGCGCCTAAGCCCAGTAAGGAGGGATATGCCCGGTTTGTCCAGAATTCGGGCACGTTATCGTAAAAGAGAGAATTTGACAAGTTCTCCATGTCCGTTGTGATTGTCAGCTCCCCCTTTGAAAGAAAAGGAGTAGGCTTTAGTGTGGTGCAAACCTATGCTCGCGGTACCATGACCTACCACGTGGCTCAGGACCATGGCCTGAATTGGGACCATTAGGGCTTGGGTACGGTCAGAGTGAGCCTTGCCCTAGCTTTAACAGCAACGGCATCTGCCCCTAAATCTCAGCTCCAGGGCAGGCCTCATCCCACACACCGATTTCTCTCCATGGCTCTAGAGCAGGGGCAACCGCCTGCTGGAGCCCCCTGTCCCCCCCAACATAAGGGCACAGAGCTGCTTTTTCACACCAAGCCAGCGTGTTAGGCACCTGGGCCAGTGTGGGCGGCCCCAGGGCAGGAGGGACAGGCCATCTATGAGACAATCAACCTCAGCGAAAGCAACTGTCCTCTCATTCCCGGCCTGCTGCAACCCACCCTCGTCTCGCTGGTGGGGGTGTTTGTACATTTGTGCGTGCATACACTCAGCATGGGGGCTGTGTGGCTAGGAAGGGTTGCTGGAGGGGGAGGCAGACTAAAAGACGCACACATGAGCATCTTCCTCTCCAACCTGACCTCATGGTTTAGTTCCACGGACTTCCTGTGGAACGGCTGGTGTATTTCAAAGACACCCCCCAGCAACATTAATGACATTACTCCCATGCTGACACACACCTTCAGCCCCAAATTCAACTCTTTCAAAGATCGTCTTATTTCATTTGTCAAGATGTTCATTCGTTCACATTCCTGAAAGGCCACCACGACGTACGGTGTCTTCTCTGCCGCTTTAGCCATGATCTCTAGCATATTAAAGGGCTCAGGTAGTTTTTCAATGATTTCATCTAGGACTTGCTTTACCTGTAGTATACAACACATGAACCAGCCTTCCTCCAGTGCCCACGTTACACATACGGAGCTTTGCCATGGCATTTTTAAATGGAGTGCGTGCATTGATTTAACCTCGCTAATCGCCTGCCAATTTATTGCTGCCATTCAGTAGACTAGCCTCAAACTGTCCACCTGAGCATGAGCTGCAGCATCCAGCTGTCTTGGACTCAAGAAAGACCAATAAGCTGGGTACCTCGTATTATTCCCTCTGAAGTGTCTGGTGCTAGCCCCAGCAGAAGACAGGACACCAGGTTGGATGGACCATTGCTCTGACACACTGGGGCTGTTCCTAAGAAAACTGGGCAAGACTGGAACTGCTGTGCCAGAGGCTGGCTCTCAAGCCCCTCAAGGCTGGACATGGCTCAGTTTCCATGTGTAATTCTGCTCACTCGACTCTGAGAATGAACCAGCTCACCCAGGAGACGGCCGCAAGCCCCACAATACTGCAGTACATGCGGGCCATATGCTTTGGGGGTGTAAGTCATGTAACTTTGTTGACTATGAACGGGGGGGGGGGGTAGTCTGTGGAAGATTAGGAGCAGCCTGTTTAGTTATGATTTCAAATTAAACCTTTTTTCTCTGCCACCTTGTGGAAGGTACAGTTATGAGTAAAATCCCCGCCACACCAGTCATTAGCTGATTCACAGGCACAGTGAGGTGCAATTCCAGCTCCTGGAGCATGGTGGCTAATGTGTTGGGTGCTCTTTGGTCCCACTGTCTCATTGCCTCTGGGGCTGGGAGCAAGCAGGTCAGCGCTGCTGAAGTCTCCTGCAGAGCTGGGTGGGTGCAGGCCTCCAGGAGGGGGGAAATGTGCCACTCCGTGCAGCTGTAGCTCTCAGAAAAAGAAGCTGGAGAGACTAACCATTTGCTCTGACTACTGAGCCTGCAGCCATCTAGCACCTCCCCCCCCCATTCTCCCCACCAAAAAAAGAAGCAGGCATGTCTCCGTTCAGTTACTGTGCCGGGAGCAGCTGGTCGGGGCCACTGAACACAAATGGGGGGAGGGTTCTTTCACTGGCAGGTGATTAGACTATTACAGTACGGAGGAGCCACCTTGTTTCTTCAAGAAGAAACGTACCACATTGGAAGAGTAATTCCTGTTAGTACTGACAGTCAGGACCCTTTCCTACCTTTTCCTCTCGGGACACACCTGTCCCGCCTCCAGCATCAGACTCCTTGGGCTGCATTTCCAGTACTGTACGGAAGAGCTTTTCAGAGGTGACGGTGAGGAAGCCAATTTCAGCATTAGGGTGAAGCCCATAAAGGTATGGGCTCTCTGGGGGGAGGTTTTCATCAATGTATTCATGATAACCCTAAAAATCAGGGCAAATATCCAACAGTGAGTGACTAGCCCCATGTTTCTAACCGGCCCGTGGCCCAGGATTCTTTGCTATTCCACCCTAGACACTGGCTAAAGCAGCTCACGCTCCCCTATTCTCCAGGATTCCATTCACGCCCCTCCATGTAGCCTGTCCGTGGCCCTCTTATCAGAGGTACTTCCCCCCGGAGACACACAGCCTTTTGCCAGAGAACAGTGCCCTGAAGAGCATTTCCTCACCTTGTAATCCGAGTTGGGTGGGACTAAAAACCCTGGTGCTAAGGGCATTTCTCCCTCCAGCATCTCCACCCGGATGTATTCGGTCAGGTAAGTTCTACACAATCTGCGATCCCAGTCATCCGTGATGTGTCCTCCATACATAATTTCACCGAAGAGATAGCGAAGATCGTCCCATGGAACCTAGATGGAGATGCTGGCTCGCTGCATTGCTATGGAATATGTTCTGAAAGGCCCGGGCAGTAGCAGGTGATTAAGCCAGAGTTGCTTTGCCCTCCCCCAGTGGAGTGAACTCTGGGAGTCAGCCACATATGGACAGCCCAGCCCCAGCAGCATGGAACCCATCACTTTCTGCTATGCCTTTCTTAACCCTGTGCACTGAGACTTCCAGCCTGGAGCCAGCCCTCCAGGGTGCTGCTGATGACATGGCTCTTTTCAGCTCATCAGTTCAGCTTTCAGCACTCCCAAAAGGCCTGGAGCAAGCCACTATGGGTTCATTGTGGGAGAGGTTTTGCCTTTCAACTGAATGCATAAAACGGAGCTGCAAGAGGGCTGGACACTCTGCACTAACCCTGCTGCTCAACCAGTTTGCTAATGGCCATCTTGCAGGCGCCTAGGGCTGCTAGCCAGAGATGCACAGGGAGAGCTGCTGCCCATGCCCAGGACACAGGGCTACTCCCTGAGGATACGTTGCAGTTCGGCTTTAAAGATTCCACGGCTTCGCCTAAGCCCCAGCCCAGGGAAGTACAGACCACACAAGGCAGCTACTGTTCGCTTGTGGGTGGCTACAGAGGGACCCTCCCCAAACCTGTGGAGCCCCCAGCTTCAGCCCAAAGCCTGTTGGAGCCCCTTGCGTTCCCAATGCGCCCAGGCCAAAGGCTTGGTGGGCCCACAAAAGGGAAGGCTAATCTCAGCACCCTCTCCTTCCCCGTTCGTGCACCCTCAGGCCAATCACTCTGGCTTGCAGCGGTTTGAGACGCATGTTCCAACCTTCACATTAGCCTCCAGGTAGTTATACAGCACGTTGATGGATATCGTCAGGTCGCCGTTGTTGAAAGGGTAAGACCGATTCCAGCCCTGCGCTCCAAATTTGCGCCTTTCAGCTACCACCGCATGAAAGTAGCAGAGAGCAAACAAGATGCACTTGAATTCAATTTCTTTGGTGCACATCTCTAGAGTATCCTAAAGCAGAATAAAGATGAAAAGAATGGGCTTGGCTGTAGGGAAGGAAATATCATCAAAGATAAAAAATATCTTCTCAATGAGTAGCCAGCAGAGACACAGCTGGAGTGTCTTTACAACAAAGTGCAGCTAAGTGTCTCTTACACACACACTCCTCAGAGCTCACATGTAGCCTGATGAGGAATGGCCTCCAAGTCCTAATTCTAATTAGCTGCTTGTTTGAACCTCTGACACGCTATCACTGAGGAGGAAGAGAAAAGAAGCCAGACTGTTACGACGAGTAATAATCGATGGCTCCTGGCCAGTCTGTTAAATGTGGGTTCTGGTGCTGCAGACTCAGAGAAGCAGAAGTTTGATCAGGCGTCTTCCTAGAACTGTAGTATCTGCAGTGTCTCCGAGGTCCCCGCACACAAGGATGACCCACACCGCTTCGTTTCAGAGACTCAGTGTAGGGGCCAAGAACCAGACCGAGCAATGGTCATCGATACGCACTCTGCCCTATGGTCATCTGAGCAAGCCCAGGTTACATGCTTAGTCCTCACCTCTCCTCTGCAGGACCTAGCCTGTACTGTCTCATCTAGGGAGAGTGAAACCAATTCAGTGAAGTTTGGCGAACAGCAGTCAATCAGGCATAAAAGCCAAAGGGATGCTGCACTCTATTAATAGATTGGAGACCTCAGCTGGGGTGAAAGGTCTTTCCCTGCACTTAGTGCCGGTGTCTTAAGGGCAATGGGCAGTAGGTGGCCTCAAAATGCTTTGCCTCTTGGAATGACCATCAGTTCTGGAGCGGCTCGCTGGACCCGCTGTACAGTGCTCAGCACGTTGGAACATTCCATTATTTACAGGCAGACTATACTAGCCTCTCACTAGAAACTTGCAGCCAGTCAACACACACAACTGCCAGAGAGTGCTTCTCTCCCGAGATGGGCTTGGCATGACGTCGTCTGTCCCCAGCACCATCACTAGCAAGTTTACAGGGAACCCTAAACAAAACAAGAAAAGTCAAGCCGTCACGTGGGTACCTGAGTAAAGAGATCCAGGGCTTTGTGCAAGTTGGCGTACATGCCCGTTGGTGGCTCATTGGTGATTTTAATAGCATTCTCCAGGAGTCCTTGAGGAATAATATGAGCATCTGGAGTGGGGGCAGGCTCGGCGCTCATAAATACTCTGTAATCTGCATGGCTGCCCAGACTGTATCTCTCCACCTTCTTGTCCAGTGTGCTCAGCCACTTTGCCACTAGATGGATGTTCTGCAAGAGACAATCTGACTTTACTGCTAACTCCCAAAGGTCAGTCCCGTACAGCCGAAGTCCCTAGCAGCGCTTGGTGGGAACTGTGGGGATGGAGGAGACGCTGCTATTTTACACTTCTTAGGCCTGGCAGACCTGAGTTGATTGCTGTGTGATACACTGATAAGACACCATGCTTCCTCTGGTGACCTGCTCATCTGTGTAGATTTGATCCAGGTCACCGGCAGCTGCCCACCCAGTAAGTAGTCAGTCTCCAGTGATCGGTACCCATCACAATCACTGACATTTATGGTATGAGAGTGGGAGGACAGACGATATCTGTATGAGCATCCAGGCTGTCCCTCCTACATAATATAGGTCACAGCTTCTGGCTGGTGTAGAGCACAGCTCCTGAAAGACATCAAGCCTTGGTTTAAAGACTCCCAAGTCAGGGAGGGCTCACCACGTCTCTGGTTCTTCACTGGACCATTTGAAGTTCTTTTCTAAGTGATGTACAGGATCTCTTCATCCAGCACTGTGCTGTTGGTTCAGAGGATGGCTAGCCATTCCCCTGCGCCCTGAATGCACTGCCTACCCTCACAGTGATCACGGTACCTGCTGGCTCATAGCATGAAAGTGAGCTGCGGGACAGGTGCTGAGGTAGGAAGGTGACGTACTCCGGAAGGAACTTGGGTACATGATGGCTAACGACACTCAATACGGCCAAGCAGGAGGCAATCTATTTAGGAAGGATGAGGTCGAGAAGAGTGGCCAGACTTTTGAACACGTGTCACGTAGAACGCGGCACTGACATGGACTATATGAACGGCTGCTTTACTAGCTGGAAGGCGACTATATAAACAACAAAGGTGCACCATGGTGCACTGGTGTCTAATACCTGAAGAATGACCCAGTGTCCTTGAACAGCAGCTACATCCAGAGCATTTTCTGCCACAATTTCTTGTCCTTGCCCCAGAGACACATTGTGGATTTTTCCATTGTCGATGGTAAAGCCTAGCTTTTTTCCTGGGGAAAAATCCACCAGAACACATTAGGAATTAACAAACAAAACCCGAGAGGTGCACTACAGTGCACTGTATGCTCCTTAGTGAGAGCATCTCCATGAGTGCTAGGCTGCAGATCTTCCTTTTAGTGACAAGCAATAGTGGCTCACCCAGCGCCTCGACATCTTTCAACGGGTCGACCCCTGGAGAGAGGATAAAGAATATTGCCGTGGACGGGCTGCTCTCTTCATATGATTTAGAAAATTCAACACTTCTGCCTTCTACAAACTTACTCCCCATCTTCTCTTCCACAAAGTTCCTGTGAAAGGGAAGTTGATGCAAATTAGTCATGGATAGACTTTTTATTACAAATAACGGGCTAGGCTACCTGTTTCTATGGTTAGCCTGGAATGCGGATCGGGACATGGACTTGAAGTATGAAAATTGAAAATGTTCCTACAAAGGCTCAGTAGCTATGAAGGGCAGAGAGTGAAGCTGAAAACCAAAATAATGCACAATTTGGACAAGGAAAACCCCAGAGCAGAGCTACTAACAGGAAAACAGGCTTACACGGCGTGCTTGGAGGGCTGTCAGGAGAGTATTTGTGATGGATCTACTACACCATCTTCACTGGGAACTGTTAGCTTGCAAAGGCGGGCCGGGGTGTTCCTATTCCTGCCATAGATAGCAGCAGCCCCACCCCTGAACTGGCCAATACCGCGTGCAGCGTGCCCCGTCAACACTGCCCAGCTGCTGGGGCCGAGTGGGTGCTAGCTTGGGGGAAACAAGTTGCAGGGGACGGCCGTGTCAGTCTAGTTCAGTGATACAAACACGGAGTCCTGGGGCACTTTAACATTTATTTATCGCACGAGCTTTCATGGGAGAAAATCCCACTTCCTCAGACGCTTTGTTAGTCTTTAAAAGTGCCGGAGGAGTCCTTGTTCATTTTGCGGGAAACAGGCAGGGGGTCTGAGGAGCTGTCGCTGAACAAGACCTCAGCAGGTGGCTGGGTACAAAGAAGGGATGGGGCGGGAGGCCTAGGGCTGTGGCTCTGAAGATTGAGAAATCGTTGAATGAGAATGAGGGTGTGAGTAGTGATTTCCCACTGCCATCCTCCACCCTCTGCCAGCTCCCTGCCGGAAGAGGCAATTATTATCTGAGTGTCAGATGTAAGCAGCAGCAGCAGGCGTGGGCCCGGAGCTAGAGCCTGAAGTGGTGGAATCCACGGTGCTTTTCTAGCCTTAGCGCCACATGTTCGAGGCCAGAGGGCGTTTGTGTGGCTCCGGTTTTTGCAGCTGCATGTCTCTGGGCATCTCCCACTCGAGGTGAGGAAAGCAGAAAGGACGCGAGCTCTGCACCAACCATCAAACGCCATTAACATGTGACAGGCTGCGTGCTGCAGCGCCTGCCCAGTGCTGAATGCCGACCGCACGCTGCTCCCGCGTCCTGCAGCGTAGGCAGGTCACAAACCTACCTGACTGCGTAGGTCATGCGGTCGGGTCGCATGCACCTCATCATACACAGCTTCTGCAGAGCTGACTTATTCTTCCATTCCTTCGGGAACACTTCCTTCTCAGGAGCCTCCGACTCAACAAATTTCTTCCAGCGCTTTGCTGAGCCTTCAATATCACCATCTAAATTCTTGAACTCATCCATTTCTGAGAGGACCTAAAAAAGGCAAGCTGCTTATTCATCAGCACCATCCATCCGCCTTCTGCTCTTGGGCCCCAGTGGCATTTCCCAGTGTTGCTGACTGCAGACACATGGACTGAGTGTTTCTTACAAACTGTGCTCAGTAACATGCTCTAGCCCAGGGGTTTCCAGCCTGCTTTTCCTCGGTTCCCCTTGGAAAGTATTTCAGTCTGGGACGACCCCTTCCCTCCAAGTGATGGCATCTTTATGAATGGGGGCAGTCAGCTCACAACCCATCCACAATAACCCCATGGGCCCCTGAGCAGAAATGACCCCTAGTTTGAGAACCCCTATTCCAGCTGTAGGCCGTGAACTTTCAGTATGAAAACACGCAGATCTTTACAGGACACAAATAATTAAGATATACCTGCCATCTGAGAAACTTAGGGGAAAGGTGTGGTTAGTTACACATTGGATCCCTGTTGTGGGGATTTGGGGTTCTTGTGGGTCAAGTGGAGATTTTCTGATGCACCTAAAATACGCACAAATGTTTAATTTCACACTGTATGCTAACAATTATGCAAGAAGTTAGGGGAGCATGAAGGGTCTGCTCTGATAATGGTGACTCTCAGTCACCTTCCTTCCAGCTAGAGCCCATCTTTGGAGACAGGTACCAGAGAAACTGAAGAGGTGGACATGTCTGAAGCACAAAGGAGAGGCGTCTAAGCTATAGAAATGGCTTGGGTGGTGGTCCTGGCCCAACCAGGGAGGCAACATAGGCACATGAAAAGGAAAAATTGTGTGTTGAAAGTACCGTTTTTAAGCTCAGTGTTTTTAACACCTTGCTCTCCCTCCCAGGTTAGATCTGAGCCCGGTTTCTGACTGACTTCCCTTACGTTGGAGGAGTGACACCGAGGCTCTCTACAATACCTGCACCCAAACCAATGGGAGGTCTCTTTGGGCAAGCAATGCAGCCAAGAGCTGCAGCACGGCTGGGTGTATCTGCTGGGCAATACCTGTACTTCAGTTCCCGTCAAATAAATAGTAATGATGTTGACTTAAACACAGATATTTTCACTTTAGCTGCTGCTTGGTAACATCTCACAGTCTGGTCTAGTTCAGCAAAACAAACAAGGAGTCCTGTGGCACTAACGAATTTATTTATCGGATAAGTTTTCATGGATATGAACCCACTCCATCGGATGCAGGACATGTAAACTGCAGTGCGTTTGCAGAGAAGGGTAAGTCAGAGGGGCCATTCAAACAGCTCCAGCAGGGCAGTTGGGTAGAGTTTATTTCAGCAATACCAAACACACTGTTTTGATTCAAACAGTGTAGGTGTTGGCTTTAAAGAATGATAGCTGAGAGTGTTAAGAGGGGAAATTACCTTCAAAACCAGACTTCGATGTGAGACTGCAGAGCTGGAATTCATATGCAAATTTGGCACCATCAGAATAGATCTGAATGTAGACTTGGAATGGCTAACTCACTACCGAAGATAATTTCCCCTCTTTTAACATTCTCATCTTCTCATCTCTTGCTCTTTAAAACCACCACCCACCCTGTATGAATCAAAACAACCCGTTTGGTTTGCTGAACTAGACTAACAGAGGGCCCCTCTGGAACTGTTTGCATGGACTTGTGACTTACCCTTCTCTGCATATAAATATACACCCAACACACTAACGTTTCCATTTCATGCATCTGAGGAAGTGGGATTACACCCATGAAAGCTTATGTGATAAATAAATGTATTAATCTTTAAAAGTGCCCCAGGCCTCCTTTTCTTATTGCACAGTTTGTATTCTTAGCTTTAAACTGATACCAACTCGAAGATGCCCTTCCAAGTGACTCTGGATTACACAGAGGTGTGTAACTAACTGCTTCTCATGCCACCTTCTTCTCAAGGTGGCTATTTTGGTGACTAGCTGATTATTTGATGAGAGATTTCCTAATCAAGATTATTTCTAGATAAAGATTCCAGTAATGTGATTGTTTCACAGCAGCTACAACAATTTTCAGCATGATCAAACTCATCCTCCTGCCTGTTACAAGCCTCACAAGAGTGTGTCCTGGTTTACTGTACTCCACAGTCCCGTGGCTGTTCTGTGTAGTATTTACACCGGAGGAATTTGTACAAAAAGTTACATGCTTCAGGCACACCTTAATTCCACCCCATCCTTGAGAGAGTAAGAAATCCACAGGGGACGTCACTCCAGCCTTAAACGGAAAGCGTAAAAGAAAGTCCAGTTCAACTGGGTTCACTTCTTTCTTCATTAACAAGACCTGGGGAGAGAGTTGAGATGACAATGCCATGTCAGGCCTCTTGCACAAGTTTACATAATCCACTTCTGAAAAAGTCGAGTAGTTGCAGAACTGCTGTGTGTCACAAGCTCTGTGCTGGGAAAAGGTGCATTGCAAAAGTGGTAGAGACCCATGTCTGCTGGCAGGACATGGCCAGAGCAACTCTACATTAGCGCTCTTCGTACAGAGGCTCGCAAAGGGGGTGAAGACTGTTTGCCCCACACCATTGAATGGACGGAAGCCTCCTGGGATCAGTGATGGGTCCATGGCAAAGGGAGGAACCCTTCTGGCCTCGGATGCACCAGCTGTCTATTTGGACAGTTACTGCTGGGCTGGCTTTCTGCCACCTTCCTGCTTCTCCCCTCGCCCACTCTATGGGTCACCCCTTCCTGCTGCTCTGACCATGACAACCCTCTCCTCCTCCGCGTGGTCTCACTCTCGCACTCACATGCAGCAGCCTACCAGCATCTCTCCCCTCTGCCCACTTCTCCAGGGGTGTGCTACCTTGGGTCTTCCCACGGCCGGGCCCACACCATTCCGGCTTAGGGCCCTATCCCACCAGCGCTGACTATGGGGCATGCTGCTGGAAAGCAATGGGATTATTCACCCTAGAAGCAGTATCGTGACGTGACTGGGTGAGACCACTGAGGCCAGCAGGCATTTTGCCATTCATACAAGTGTTTGACGCAGGAATTGCTGGCTGAGATGCTGTGCTGGCCTCTTTCTGCGCTCCCCAGCTCTGGCAGAAGTCGGTCCCTGAGTTCTGAGCCAGCAAAGCGCTTGGGCACATTTTCAGGCATCCTTGTGGATAGGTGTGTAGGGCCTGATCCAAGGTCCACTGAAACTGGTGCAATCGTCCCGTGACTTCACTGGATTTTGGATCGAACTTTCGGGTGTAGAGTTGTTTGGAGAGAACGTGACTGATTGACCCATGATTATAAAGCCATGTGCAGTCACACACCAGACAAAGGGTTTATCATCAATAACATGGGGACCCATGCTTTGCCCCAGGAATATAAGAACACAATGTATTAGGCTCAGTCTACACTAGAAAAGTTAAATCAACTTTATTAAGTCGACTTAACAAAAGTCGACTTAGCTTTTCTAGTGTGGACACAGCCCCTTTTCGACCTTATTAAGTCGACTTAACACTTAATAAGGTCAACTGAGGCGCTAATCCCCGTCCACACTGGCTTAAGTCGACCCAATAAGGTTGATTTAAGCGTTAAGTTGACTTAAAATGAGGTGTTATTAAGTCGACTTAAGGAAAGTCCAGTGTGGACGTGGAGTAGTTTAGGTCGACTTAATCCTCCTTAAATCAACCTAACTTGTAAGTGTAGAGACGCCCTTACATATTGGGAAAGGAGTTGTATTACCTACTAATTAATTGGAGTCAAGTGTGCTTGTCCATATTACCTGAAAGGCGACTTGGGCCATGAAAATGAGTTTGTCTCTCTCAAAGAGGCCCCGCGCAGTGTACACAAATACTGAATAGGTGATCTCATCTGTTAGATTTATCACCCGGTGCTTCACATCTTCAGCTGGAGGAGTTCGCTGGATAGCTTTCTCAAAGACTACGTTGAATGCCTAGCCAGAAACAATTAGCTTATTTTCAATAAACACTCAGAATTGTCATAATGTAGAAACAACTCCCTTTGGGCATTCTTTGAAAACCTATTCAGTTACATGTGACGGTCTGCTCCATTGTTTGTTAGTTACCTTTAATGAGAATTGGTAGATGGGGTCAATTTTGTTGAGGTCATTCAGTATAAAGTACAACAAAGATGCTCTTTCTGCAGCTGGTCTGTAGTTTTCTCTAGCCTCGTTAATTTTAATTTCTGTAACTTTAGCTTCTCGCACCTTTAAAAACAAAAATTTTACTACAGAACTTTTGCATGTCCTGGAAAACAACACATCTCAGTCCCCTCCCCTGCTTTGACAGATTTAGACACCAAGTTCTTTTTCTAAAAGAGCCTGCTGGTTCCACAATGGAGCCTACAGGAGCTTTGGGGCAGTTTTCTTACTTTTTCCTCAATTTCCATGGCTGTACGCTTTGTGGTCTCCAGATTCTCCACCAGCGCGGTGTCGCCCAGAAAGTTTCCTGATGCAGCAGAGAGTCGGGCAAGCAAAGAATCCTCCAGCTCTTTCAAGAAAATCTTAAATTCGTTCTGGCTTTTTGTGAGATTTGCCTACAGCATCAATGCACAAAAGAGGAAAATTAGTCAGTCAAGGGAGTCTCAACTCTAGCTTTCCTAGCATTTAAACTAGGGACCCATTGACAGGCACAGTAGAATGGACCAACTGAGAGGGGCTAATGTTGGCTCTCTCTTCTTTTGCACCCCGGTTACGTTTAGAATGTCTCTATGAGCTGTACAAGTCTCTGTCCTGTTGATGGAGTCCCGCTGGTGCCAGGCTAGGAAAAGGTAAAACGTATTTCCTCACCTCCCTTTTCTCTCAAAGCGCACCCTACACGTTTGTTCCAAATGCAGTGGCTGGGCTAAGAACCACTCGACCGCATAACGGTGCGATGCAGATAGAGCCAGGCCTTTCAGAGTTAACTCCCAACAATACAATACGTCATCACCTTCATAAAAGGCAGGGGCAGTCCTGGCCCCTTTTGAAGTGGCTGCTACTCCACAGTGATGTAGGCAGTTTAATGCCTGGAAATAAAAAGGCACCCCCCTCTGGTGTGGGTCGCCGAGGCTGAGTGGGCGCTACTGCAGCTTCCATTTTGCTTCGAAGGGCGGAGTTATTTGCTCTCCTTGTTAGTAGACTACGTGTTGTGTCTCAGCCACTGCTACAGGGAGCTATATGTGCCCACAGCAATCTTTCCCATTTGAGGAGCCAATCTATCAGAAACGAAGGAAGTCTCTAATTATGGCTCACTCGGGTTTCTGTAAGCAGTGGAGATCTCACTGGACTAGCCAGGTCCATTCAGCTCTCTGTGAGTAAAGCCACAGCAGCCGTTCTATCACATCACATTCTCTGCAATCAGAGCAGCAATACCTTCAGTTGCTCTAGGTCAGGCCTCTCCTTTGCCACCACTGCAGCCAACAGCTGGTCTTCCAGTCCGTCTCTGGTCACCAGGAAGTTAATTAAAGTGCACTGAGCCTGCATCTCTGGCTTGTAATGGGGGTTAAAGTATTTGGTGTGCAGAATCAGACGGAAGTCCGGATGGTATTCCACTTCTTTGTCGCCTATCTTAATGTACCTGTTCAGTTAATCAAACAAGTGACTTTGGTAAGTGCTAAACCATTTGGCATCAACCAAACGAACACAGACACTCCCCCTCCTCTAAATTCTAGTTATGAGAGCGTCACAGGAGACTGCACAAACACCCAGCTCTGCAGCACAGCCTGGGCTGGGATTGTTCCAGGAGCCAGAGGCGGGTAGATGCCCGATTCCCACTGGACTTGAGCTAAATGTAAGCAGTGAACTTCATGAGTCCTGGTCCACATGTACCACGGTTTTCGATGTCAGTCGAAGGGAGATGCGCAAGTTACTTAAAATAACAATTAAAAATACTGCATCTTGGCATGGTTAGATAAGGTGACCCTTGCGGTTCCTTCTAACCCTGTGGTTCTAGGATCGAGAGAGCTCAGATTCCTTTGTCAAGAGGAATGAGACTAAACTTACTTTCCCTTTTTGATGGTGTTTCTGCCTAACAAAGGGTCCAGCACAGGCTCCACTGTCTCGCCAATGTTCTCAATGAGTAGGGTGTGTCCCTCTGAAATGGCTTGCTCAATGATATCCAGATAGCTGCAGCACATTGGAGAAGAAACACAGTGGGATAGACTGCGTGCTTAGTAAGTTTGTGGATGACACCAAGCTGGGGGGAATGGTAGACACACTGGAGGGCAGGGACAGGATTCAGGGAGACTCAGGCCATGTACACACGAGCACTTTATTGTGCGATATGGCTCCTTACCACGCAATAAAGCTGTTGGCGTACACATGAGCATTTTCCTTGTTGTGCGGCAACACCCTCTTGCCCCGCAACAGTTAAACCACTCAAATCGAGAGTGGTTAGGCTTACCACGGAACAGCTGTTCTGCAGTAGTGCTCGTGTGTACAGGGTGTCCGCATTAGACAGCCTCTGGAAATGTCCCAGAGTGCCAATCCAGGCCACTCGGGACATTGGAACACTGGGCCAAAAAAAACCTCATGAGGTTCAACAAGGACAAGTGCAAAGTCCTGCACAGGCTGGGGACCGATCGGCTAAGTAGCAGCGCTGTAGAAAAGGACCTGGGAGTTATGGTGGACGGGAAGCTGGATATGAGCCAACAGTGTGCCCTTGTTGCTAAAAAGGCCAATGGCATA